>PITA01002954.1:23151-108258 GCA_004023965.1 Spilogale gracilis
CCCCCCCCCCCCCCCCGCCTTGTGGTTTTGTAGAGCAGACAATGAGCTGCGTGAGCACAGGGTTGGAAGTCATACTTAGGCTTAGATCTTGGCTTGGCCTCTGATACATCACATGACCTTGGGCAAAGTACTGACCCTCTTAGTCTCTTTCTTCATCCGTAGCATAGAAATATAAAGCCTATTTCTTTTCTTTTCTTTTTTAAGATGTATGTATTTTAGAGAGAGAGCGCACATACAGTGGGAGGGGCAGCAGGAGAGAGAGAGACTCCAGCAGACCTCCCGCTGGGCACAGAGCCCGACGTGGGGGCCTGATCCTGTGACCCCAAGATCGTGACCTGAGCTGAAAGCAAGAGTCGGATGCTCCACCGACCAAGCCATCCAGGCGGTGCTCTAAAACCCATATCTTGTCTTTCTTTTTTATTTTTTTTAAAGACTTTTATTTATTTATGTGACAGAGAGAAATACAGCTAGAGAGGGAACACAAGAGTGAGAGAGGGAGAAGCAGGCTTCCTGCCGAGCAGGGAGCCCGATGTGGGGTTCGATCCAGTGACTCTGGGATCATGACCTGAGTGGAAGGCAGACAGGTGCTTAACGCCTGAGCCACCCAGGCACCCCTATAAAGTCTATTTCTTAAGGTTAGAAGTGACCCTGGGAGTCCGCCTCATTAATTTGCAGGTGCCCAGGGGAAGAAAACAAGGCTCCTACACTGACCGAGTTCACCAGCCCCAAGGCAGTCCTCTGCCACAGCAAGGGAGCTCCTGGTCTCTCCTCCCTCCTCCACTTCCGCCCCGTGTTGTCCTTCCAGTCCGTCCCCTCTCCTCATCCCCAGGCCGCTAGTGCACTGTGGGCCTCCTCCCCCCCCCCCCCCAGCTCTTTACCCTGTTTGTATGAGGCCTGGTTTTCTTAGGTTGCAGTCTCTGGGGAACAAACCTTGAGCTGGGGTGTGTGTGGGACGCCTGCTGAGGGGGGGCGCCCTGGGGAACATTCTGGGTGAGAGAACAGGGCCCACAGGCCAGGACAGGGAAGGAGCTGCCCCAGAAGCCTGTGTCAGCCCAGGGATGCACAGGGAGACCTTGGGGACATGCCTCCCATCAAAGCAAGGTGGCCAGATCTGTGAACGCACCTCCCTTTCCTCCCTGCTGCTCCGTGGGCCATGAGGCAGGATGCTCCGGACTCACACTCCATCCCACGCATCGCCCAGCCAGTCTGCTTCGGTGGGAGGGAAGGGGCTTCCCTACTCGGTGGCCTTCACAGGAAAAGCTGGCAGCAGGCAGGTAGGATGATGGGAGGGGCTCCTGCTCCATCCACTGCCCGCCCCACGCCTCACCCCCTTGCCCTGTCTGCGAGCCTTCAGCCCAAACTTCCTCCGCATGCTGGCAGGGCTGTGCTGGGTCTTGCCTCTCCCTGCTTCTCTTGGTGGAGCCAAGGAGACAAGCCACGGAAGAGCACTCACCTGGAACTGCATGCTTGTGAATGAAGCTGTTCTAACTGCAATTATTCCCTGACCTTGGTCTCATTATGTAAAAGGACGGTCCCGGCACCTGGGTGGCTCAGCGGGTTAAGCATCTGGCTTTGGCTCAGGCCATGATCTCAGGATCCTGGGATCCAGCCCCATTTCGGCTTCCTGCTGAAAAAGCAGGGAGCCTGCTTCTCCCTGTGCCCACCAATCCCCCTGCTTGTGCTCTCTCTCAAATAAATAAATAATATCTTTAAAAAAAAAAGGAGAGGGTCCAGGGACTGGCTGAAGCTCGCATCACCTCTTGCCCCTTCTGTGGGTACACAGGTGCCTCCCTGGTGTGTACACCTTGCACTTTCCTGTGGGCGGGAGAAGCTCAGCAAATGCCCACAGGCAGGAAGAGCGGGGCCAGATCGGAACATGGGCCAGGTCAGGGACTGGGCTTCAGGCCCAGGTGCGGGGGCAGGGGGAAGTTTGCAAAAGTTTGGAGAGGGTGGTCTTTCTAGGTGCTCAGCAGGTGTTCTGGCATAACCTTCATGTCATCACTCAGAGCTGGAACACTCCTATATGGTAAGGAAGGCTTCTCCTGGCTTTCAGAAGCCTCACACCGCCCATGGAATTCAAGTTCTATCGGGGCTGGAGTGAAAAGCTTAGTTTTGAAGCGGAGGCCTTCAAGCAAATACCCGATTATATATTTGCCTATGAAAGGGATAAAAAGGCTCATGAAAATGTTATTTGCTTTGGGTTGGAATTTTAATACCCAAGTCTGGTCGTGTCAAAAGCATTACTGGTGGTTATACATCCATTTGGATAGCCAACAATAAATAAAAAGAACAAATTATTCCTTAACAAAGGCAGCTTGGTAAACAAAATCTCTGAAAACACAGGGCAGGAGGATGTAAAAAAGAGGGCTTGATGTTTACAGGGTTGGAAACTGCTGCATTAAATTACCTTCAGGGCTCCTTCAGATTCCTGCTTATTCTCGTAAACGTGGTCCTCACTGTTGCAGTTAGCTGAAGGCTGTGATTAGCCAGAACGGGGGATAATAAGAAAATTTAAGTGTTTTTAATTTTTCATCCAGCTGTACTACCAATGAGAGCTACTGTGAATTCCTTTTGCTCCCCAAATATACTTAAAGATATCTCATGTAAAGAGATTACTAGGTTTACTTGAAATCACTGAAAAGCTCAGCCCTTTGAGGCAGGAGATGAGGTGTGGGCAGGCCTCTGGAATCCTAGAACCCAAAACAGCCACAAGCAGCCAGCTTTCAGGGATGGCATGGACGTTCTGCTGCTGTTCAGGATGCCCCTCTGGGGAAGCCACAGGCCCCAATGCTTTGACCTTTAACCTGTCATTCTTACATCAGCTGCAAGACTCCACTGTGTCTTACAGACCTTATACTCTGCTAGAACTTCATCTTCTGCTTAAAAAGGCTGAAAACCTCTGATGCCCTGCTCTGTGCCAACAGTAAATTTTGGCATCCTCGTTTAAACCCCAGTTACCCCTACTGTGGCTGATGTTATCACCATTTCATTAAGCGGAAAGAGAAAGACCAGAGAGGGTTCACACAATGCTCCAGGTCCTGAAGCCAGCACGTCGCTCGGAGACTCAGACCCACGTCTCAGTGCTTCTGCTTCCTGGACTCCCCCCGCTGCGCCACATTGCCCCTCCTGAAACCCTTCGCTGCTCTGACATGCTCGCTTAAATGACCCCAGGCGGCTGGGGTTCCAAAGGTGCACGGACAGGGCTTCTCCACCATGGCACTACTGACATCTGGGGCTAGGTAGTTCTTCATTTCCGTGGGCATTTTTTTATCTTAAGCTATTGGGTAACATCCTTGGTGTTTAGATGCCAACCGTTTCTTCCTAGCTGTGACCAGCACATCGGTTCCAGATGTTGCCAAAGGTCCCTTAAGGGGCAAATCCACGCCAGCTGAGAACCCTCTGTGCATCTCGTAAGGTGTTCTCACTGCGGAAAGACCCACGGTGCAGATTCTCCTGTCTTACACCGTTCCATTCAGTCCCTCTCTAATTTGATGGCTCCTGTGAGTTAGGGTACCATCTGCAGTATGTCCCAGCACAAGGAGAATCTATGGATCCTCTGTAACCACTCAGTCAGAGCCTGATGCTAATTAGCTATGACCGCCCAGATGGGCAGAGCCCAAAACTGACTGGCTGTGACAACCCAGGTGGGCAGAGCCTAATGGTAATTAGCTATGTTGCCCAGGCACGCATAGCCCAGAACGGATTGGCTGTGACCACCCAGGTTGGGGGAGTCTAATTACCAGGCTTGGTGAGCCCGGGGTTCCACCTGGCCTCCCCAAGTCTCAAACCAGCTGAGCCCCGCTGCAAAGCCCTGGGTTGAGACGAAAGCACTGCCTGTATAGTCACCTGACCTTTCTCAGTAGACTTCCTCCAGCTCTGGCCAACTCTGCGCTGTGCCCTAGCGCATGTTCTGATCCTGTCCCTGACGCCTGCTGTGCTCCTGCCCCTGCTCTTCTATCTCCTGGGGCTGCCAGTGGACACCCTGCTTTCTCTGCAGAACACGCTCCTCTGGCCCTTGTGTCCGGGCATCCAGTGTCCTTGTGTTGTCGCTTCCTTCCAGTCAGTGGATCCTTCCAGTTAGTGCCATCCCGTATAAAGCACATCCCAAGGATGTGTCTGGGAGAGAGACTAAACCACCCTGAAGTACGGAAGGCGGACTGAGACCTGCCACTGGCCTGAAATGACTCCTCCCATGAAGAATTTAGTTCTGGAGCTGTTGCCAAGGTGACTGCTAATGACTTTGATGACAGTAGATGCCCCCTAAAACACTGTCCGGTAATTACATCCTGGGGGCCATATCCAGTGTCACCTTGAGTCAGAAGGGCTGCCTTTACTGCCGTTACGCCCAGCTCTGCCCTGTGGTTACACTCTGGGTTCCCGCCTGGTATAATGCTCCAACATCTTCCTGCCTCCGATGCTTTCCAACGATAAACACCTTCATAGTGCAGTAAGAATGGCCTCCCTTAGGGTTCCGTCACCTCCAAGTCCTGGCTGCAGGCTCCATTGCCGGCCCTCAGCTCCCCCCTAGGGTGCAGCCTCTGGTGTGTAAGGAAGGCTGTGAACCCCCAGAAGGCCTTCCCACAGGTGCCACATTCAAATGGTCTCTCTCCAGTGTGGCTCCTCTGGTGACTGAGAAGGTGGGAGTTCTAACTGAAGGCCTTCCCACATTCGGGGAATCATAAGGTTTCTCTCCTGTGTGCACACGGTGGTGCTTAATGAGGTCAGAGCTGCCCCCGAAAGACTTTCTGCATTTAGCGCAGGGGTAAGGCTTCTCCCCACTGTGGACTCTATGGTGCCTCATGAGGTCTGAGCTCTGCTGGAAGGATTTCCCACACTGCGCACACACATGGGGCTTCTCTCCTTTGTGAGTTACTGGAGGTCCCACGAGGTCAGAGCTGCCCTGGACGGTTCTAGCCCACTGACCACGTCAGTGCGCTCTCTCCTTCCTGTGAGTTCCCTGCTCGTTCCCTGCTCATTCCCAGGCACCTGGTCCTGGCTCAGTGTCCTCCTACACTCCTGGGGTTTCTCTGTAGCATGAAGCCTCCATTATTTGAGGAAGGCCATGTGCCAGATGAAGGGCTTCCCACAGGCCCCACACTCATAGGGCTTCTCCCCGGTGTGGACTCTGCGGTACTGGATGAGGAGCGAGCGCTGCCCGAAGGCTTTCCTGCACTCACTGCATGGATAGGGCTTCTTCCTAGTGTGGATTTTCTGATGCGAGGGCAGTGTGACTTCTGGCTGAAGGCCTTCCTGCGGGGGGCCAGCCCCAACAACAGTCGAGACCAAAAGGTGGGGATGGCGTCGGCGAAATGAGGAGACCGGACTCGAAGAGTTGTGTGGGGATCTCCTGAAAGCTGTGTCTTCATGGTTCTTTATTTAAAGCTTGTGGTTACAGATCATTTCAAAGGAAGGGTATATGATTAAAGAGTTTTGTAAGAGATTATACAGATTTCTCTTAAGTTTCCAATCATAAGTTTTTCCATGACATTGGCGCTGTTCAGGTGCCATAAGCAAACTTAGATCAGAGCATCCCTAATCTATGGAACAAACAATTGTGGGCAGAAACAGACCTTGGTCCACTGGCAGTCACATCAATCTAGCTTTAGGGAACAGTTGGTTCTGTCTTACTCAATGGAGTGTTTTATCCCCAGGCCATGCAAGGCAGAGAATGGTCACATAGGGGAAAGGTGAATGGGTGGTCATGGAAACTCCAAGTAACTACATTTAAACTATTAAGTATATTGGTATTGATATAGTCTCAATTAGAGTGTAACCTTGTAGGTTATTATTATTTTTCTATTGATTTTATGCTCTAAAAGGAGTGCCATAAGCAGATTGCAAAAATGAGAATAAAGAAAAGAATAGATTTGCATATAAATGATATGGTGTTTTTTAAGCAGGTCTTACAAAGAAGGCAATTGAAAGGCTTAGATGAGTTGTGTACAAAGTTTTAGCTACACCATAAATATAATGACCAGAAGTTAGTTTGTTTGGCGTCAAAGAGAAAGATAACTTATTTTGCAAAGGTAAAAGCACTTGCTTAAGCCTCTTTTCTGTGACTGGGTGCAGAACTCTTTATTTATGGATCCTTTGTGTGCGTGGCAATGTTCTTGTTAGTACAGTTTTATTTCTTATATTAAGCCCTTTATTTAACTATTTAAGAGCCTTGACAATCTCCTCCACAGAGCTGCGGGATACCTAAGATGAAGCTATTTTTAATGATGGTAAGTAGAAACAAAAGCATTTTGCTATATACCAGACATGGTTTTTAAATGTCAAGCATTCTGTACAAAGAATGGCAAACAAGCAGGGTAGAGAAACTGCTGCCCCACGCAAACTCCTCACACTTTGTGGGAGGGCCGGTGTTCTATGCCTTGCAGAGGGAAATCACCTAACCATGCAGGTGGCTCACGGCACCTTCCCACAGGTCCCACACACGTAAGGTTTCTCGCCAGTGTGGATTGCTCAGTGCCGGATCGGGTCGGAGCTTCCCCGGAAGGTTTTCCCACACTCTGTACACTCATAGGGCTTCTCCTCCCTCTCAGTTCTCTGCTGTCCAAGCCAGCCTGTGTCTGAGGGGCAGGCCTGCTGGCACCCTGCGACCTGGCCTGTGTGCAGCCTCTGGTGCTTCAGCAGAGCCGTACGCCCACTGAAGGCCTTCCCACACCTGTCACACGCAAAGGGCCTCTCCCCTGTGTGTAGCCTCTGGTGCTCAGTGAGGCGCGCACGCTGCCTGAAGGCCTTGGCACACTCAGGGCACTGGAAGGGCCTCTCCCCAGTGTGGGTCCTGATGTGTGACCAGGTGTGAGTTCTGGCTGAAGCTCTGGCTGCACTCGTGGCACTCGTATGGCTTCTCTCCAGTGTGCACTCTATGGTGGGTGGCCAGGTCCAAGCTCTGACTGAAGGCCTTGCCACCTTCATGGCACGCGTATGGCTTCCTGCCACTGTGGGTCGTCTGGCGCAGGGCCAGGCTGGAGCTCCCGTGGAAGGCCTTGCCGCACTCCTGACATGCATGGGGTTCTCGCCACTGTGGATCCACCAGTGCCTGGCCAGGTTGGAGCTCTTCCCACACTCGCGACACAGGTAAGGTTTCTTCCCTATGTGAATTCTCTGTGAATAAGGAGATTTGAACTCTGGTTGAAGTCTTTCCCACATTCGTCACATGTGTAGGGTTTCTTTCCCATATTAATTCTCTCGTGGATGATCAGGTGTGAGTGCTGACTGAATGTTTTTCCACATTCCTTACATTGATAGGTTTTCTTCATATTACCAGTTTTCTGGTGCCGGCTGCCTTCTGACTTTTTTTTTTTTTTTAAAGATCTTATTTATTTGACAGAGAGGGATCACAAATAGGCAGAGAGGCAGACAGAGAGAGGAGGAAACAGGCTCCCTGCTGAGCAGAGAGCCCAATGCGGGCCTCGATCCCAGGACCCTGAGATCATGCCCTGAGCCGAAGGCAGAGGCTTTAACCCACTGAGCCACCCAGGCGCCCCAGCCTTCTGACTTTTGCTAGAAGCTCTCACCACAGACCTCATGGCTGTGGGATCTTTCTCCTGCAGAGTGTTTTTCTCTCCCCTTACATCCATGGCCTCTCTCTCCTGCGATGGCTTTCTCAGGGATGAGATTCTGTCCCCTGATAGCTCTTCCTTGGACAGGAGGGAGCCCCCCTGCATCCTCTGAGGGGCTCACCCAGTGCCTCTATGACCCGGCTGAAGGGTTACCAGTTTCAACCAACCCATGCTCTTGACGCATCGGTCTCTGGCACCCTTTGGATACAACCCTTGCTGCATCTTTGTCTCCAGGAGTGTCCCTCTTCAACTTCTGGCCCTTTATATTATTCCTGGTCTTCAGATCTGAAATGGTAAGTAGACCATGCTAGCATTCCAAAAATACCAACGTCATCTCTTCCTCCATACTGAGAAGTCTAAGAGGGAGGAACAAAAAACAAGAGGACTGTGTCCTGGCTGGGGCTGAGACTCAGACCTTTTTGGAGACTGTGGTCACCACCAGAACACCCCCGCTTGTGCTTACTCTGTAACAAATATATACAATTTTTATTTATTTATTATTTTTTTAAAAAGATTTTGTTTATTTGACAGAGAGAAACACAGCCAGAGAGGGAACACAAGCAGCGGGAGTGAGAGAGGGAGAAGCAGGCTTTCCGCCGAGCAGGGAGCCCGATGTGGGACTCGATCCCAGGCCTCTGGGATCATGACCTGAGCCAAAGGCAGTCCCTTAACCAACTGAGCCACCCAGGCACCCCAATATATACAATTTTTAAAAGAAAAATGAAGGGGCACACTGGCACCAGGAGGAGAACTTCCTTCCTTTTCCTGTGGCCTTGCACTGTCCCTCCAGCACTGTCCATCTTGTCTATCCTCATGCCCGCTGGCCAAGGAGAAATGGTGCAGATCCAGTAACACAAGCGGACAGAGAAGGGTGGAGGAGGAGGTGAGAGACCAGGGCAAATCCCGACCTGTGCCCCCCTGCACTCTGATGAGGCTGGACACCCTTTGGCACAGACCACAAGCACACTCCTGCCAGGTGTCAAAGCAACTGGGAATCCTGGATCCTCGGATGCCACTGATCCCTTTATAGACTCTCCTTGTTTGTATGTTTTGCCCCAAATGCAGACAGCTGGGAGGGAGCTCACCCAGTGGGAGCGGCTCAGCCTCCTCCGGCATTTCTTTCCTGCAGAGCTTCCTTCTTTCCTGCCCAGCATCCTCCCGTGACTTGCTCACGGCCACATCCCATAGTGTCCCGAATTCCTGACACAAGCTCCTGGTCAGGGACTATCCAGGAGAAAGCAGCAGGCACCTCTACCTTCCCTTCTCTTAGAGCTCCGCTAGGTTGCACATCATCCTGGCTCTCCGCGGCCAGTCCTGTCCTTGCTTTAGAAAGGTGTGAGACCATGATGAAACCCCCACGTTACTCTATTTTGTCAGGACTCCTCACCTTCACTGTATTTCTTGTCTGCTGCTCCTCAATGCTGATCTGCCCTCCGAGCCTTGCTGTGGGTCTCACACTACTCTATGTAGGAAGTAACGAGGACCATGCAGGACAATATTGAGGACAGAGTCCCTTTCCTTGAAGAGTCCATGCTAAGCTGGGGGCTCAAGAAGGCTATGCACAGGACCCTGTGGGACCTCATGGGAAGAGCACATCCTTGAGGGGGGATGGGGAAAGGAAACTTCTGGAAGGATGAAGCTTCCAATCTGAGGCCTCAAAGACCATATGAGACAACCAGGCTTCCTATGAGGCTGTAGCACATGCAAAACCAGGTGAGAGGAGCCATAGGCATCCGCCCGTGTGGGGGTCAGCAGAAGGTGGAGTTAGTAGGGGCTGGTCAACTCGTGGAGGACCAAGAGGTTTGGGCTTTCTCCCGAAGGCCACGGGGTGTCCCTGAAGGGGTTGACGTGGGAGAATGGTGTAAGCAGATTTAAGGTTTTAGTAGACCGGTCTGATCATTTTCCGGAGGATGGATGGTGGGTCAAGGCTGCGAGCTGGGCTATCAGACAGACAAGGACAGCAGTGGTCTGTGTTGGAGCCAGTTAGGGCCCCAGTGAGCTCGGGGCAGAGAGCCTGGGGGGGATTGAGTCTCTGCATCAGAGAAGCAAGACCTGGTGCTGCCCTAGGCCAGGGCATGCAGTAAGGATGGCAGCCATGCTTCCAACCTGGGCAACCGCCTGAACTGAGCAGTTGGGAGGCAAAGACGGGGTGAGCAGGAGGCAGTGGAGGAAATAATTTCAGACATGTTGGAGATACCTGTGAGGCAGCCAGGAGGAAAGTCTGCAGAGCCCACGGGTCAACAGGTCAAGAGCCCAGGAGGAACGTCTAAAGCACAGACAGCTTTCAGAATCGTCAGCACGCAAGTAGCACCTAAATCAGGGAAGTGTCACTAACTGCAGGTTGACATCCTGAGGAGCACAGGGCATGGGAGCGAGCAGAACCAAGTCAGGGTCATGGTGTCTCAACCTCACTCAGCCGTCCTCCCCTCAGATGTCCAACAGAAGGCAGAACACTGGCTCCAGTGTCATTGGATCGATGAAGCCCCCCACGGGTGATGAGCACCCCATGGGCCTGGGCAGCTTTGTTTCCAGTGTTGGAACAGGACCCTGAATATAGCAGGTGCTCAACAAAAAACTGCAGAGTATGAACTATGAACTCTGGAAACTCCTCCTTTGGCCCTCTCCAACCCCATCCGAGTCCAGAACTTTCTCACCTCATGTTTGGATTGCTTGGAAAATCTCTGATAAATCTTGTCTTCTGGCTCCAACTGGTAAAGCTAATGCTGTTGGATGAAGTACTTTTCTCAAATCCTGCTTTTTCCTGATGACAATGATCGAAAAACGACCATGAATTTTTATATCCTCTATTAAGGGAAATACGTGCTCCTCTTGACTTTCAAGCTATATATTCCTTAAGGCTGCTGTGTAGAAGTACCGCAGATTGGGAGGCTTTGAGTAGAAATTTGTTCTCGAAGCTGGAGGCCAGAAGTCTAAAGCAAAGGCGCTGGCAGGTGGCTCAGAGATAGCCTGCACTCCCCCCTCCCAGCATCTGGTGACAGCAGGCAGTCCTTCCCACAATCTCTGCCTCTCTCTGTGCTGCTTCTCCCTGATTTGGTCTCTTCACATGGCCCTGTTCTTATAGGGACACCAGTCATACTGATACTGGGGGCAGGAGGAGTTGTTTTATTTCAGTATGACCTCACCTTAACTAAGTACACCTGCCATGATCCTATTTCCCATAAGGTCCCATTCTGAGCTACTGGGGTTAAGACTTCAATATACTGAAGGGACACAATTAGGGTGTGTGTGGAGGGGGAGAAGACACAATTCAACAGGTAATAATAGCCCTACTCTACGATTCATGTAGAGGAAACCCGTGTTTCAGTGTCTCCTCAAACCTTCCCATACACTGCTTCTCCCGGCACTGTCCCTTTGCCCCTGACTCTTCTGCCTGCGATACCCTTGTTGTTCCAGGAATCCAGAACCCAAACAGCCCCAGGAGGCCAGGCACTTCCTGAGAAGGCGTGAAGGAAGCTGGGTGATGCTACAGGACAAAATGACACATTGCTTCTGTGCCAACGAGTTGGTGGAGATTATTAGTGGGGGCTGGGGCTCTGGAAATTGGATGGTGAGCCTGAAGGCAGAGCTCCTCAGTTCCTGCTCAGAGCACAGTATGTAGACATGGGGAGGGCAGTGTGGACACATCTGAGCTTTCAAGACATGCTAAAGCCTAGGTCTTGTGTGAGTAGATGAGAGAGAGATTTCCACGTTTTAAAATGTTGGCCTCGGATTCAAATAAAACCCAACAGCATGAGTGGAGTGGGGGTAGCTAGAAGGGTAGAATGCTGTTTACAGTCCTACCTGGCCCCAGGGGCCATCATTCTTAAGCTCCAGACCTTGGCAAATACTTCCCACAGATGCAGGCTCACCTTTTAGAACTTTCTAACCATTTCAATCCTTTTAAAGCCACGTTCACGTGCATACGTTACAAAGATAGAGAGCCCCTGCCTGGAGAGGGACGTGGAGACTTACACACTCAGGCACAGGCGGGAAACAAGTTAGTAAGCACTAGCTCAACGAGCTACAGGAAATGAGCAGCTCGAAGATGCTGGTGGCAACTCTGGAAGGCTTCCCAGAGGAGAGGGCTTTTGAAGCTACTCATAACAGGATGTGCAGCCCTTCACAAATAAGAGACTGGCCTGAATCCCGACCCCTCCCCTGAACTCAACTCCCAGAGCAGGGCTATTCCAGGTCAAGTAAGACCACGTCCGGCCCGCACAGCCCATTCCGGTGGTTCGGTACGGTTCCCTATCAGGGCCCTCGGTCATCGCTGGAGCCCAGAAACCAGGTCTTGTGGAAAGGCGCCCGGCACAGCGCAGGGCAGGGAGCAGCCGCAGCCTGCTGCGGAGGCCTGGGGGAGAGGGAGCCCGCCGCCCACCCCAGGAGGGAACTGGAACCCACCGCGGTAGGGGAAGGCAGCAGAGGGTCGTGGCGGCGAGCACCGGGAGCCATAAGGGGATCCGGTCCCGCCGTTCCCGAGGCCCCAGCCTCTTCCCGCTGGCCGGCCTCCAGGGATCTGCTCTGCGCCCCGCTTTCCGGGAGGAGGGTGCCCGGGCGCCGAGACACCGGCTCTGCGCATGCAGCGGGTCTCGCCTCCAGGCCACCCAGCCTCCCGTTCAGCCGCGGCTCCCTCCACGGCAGCCATCGCGCAGCCCCGGGTCCGCCCGCGTCAGGGGCGCTCTCTGAGCCCGCGGCGCCCCAGGCCCCGCCGCCCGCCCACTCGGGCGTCTCTGCGCAGATTCTTGCGGCTCCGCGGAGCCCGCCCCCTGCCCTCTGGGTATCTCCTGTGCGGCAGACTCCGCCGGTCCCGCGGAGTCCGCCCCTGCTCAGTCGGAGGTCTCGTCTGCGCAGACTCGGGCAGCTCCGCGGAGCCCACCCCTGCCCTCTTGGGGGGTCTCCTCTGCGCAGACTCGGCGGCTCTCACGGTGCCAGCTGGGTCTCGCGCGAGTCCACTCGGGGAGACTCCGTGGGCGGAGGCTGGTGCACTTGCAGGTTGTCTGGGATTTTAGTCCCGCCCGCAACCGGCCTGCGGCTTGTGGGTCCGGGTGGGCGACCTCAGCAAACAGTTTTACATTTTTCCAATTTTTTTAGTCCTTCCCCTTACCCCCCCCCCCCCCCGCCCCGGCTCCGACGGAATCACTCTCCTACCGCTTAGGGGCTGTGTAACTTTGGCAAGTTATTAACTTCTCTGCGTCCCGTTTGCTGGGTGGTCCCCCTTTCCCTCGCTAACTGTAAACGCTGAATTTATCATTGAGTAAGTGCACGTATATTTGGTCATGTATTTTGGGTTATGCTCCACTTATCTACATCTTCTTTGGTAATGAACTGTTAGTGTGAGCTTTCTTTAAAGTTTTTTAAAAAGATTTTATTTATTTATTTGACAGAGAGAAACAGCGAGAGAGGGAACACAAGCAGAGGGACTGAGAGAGGGAGAAGCAGACCTTCCGCTGAGCAGGGAGTCCGATGTGGGGCTCCATCCCGGGTCTCCAGGATCATGACCTGAGCCGAAGGCAGTCGCTTAACCAACTGAGCCACCCAGGCGCTCCTTTTTAAAATTTTTTAAAAAATATTTTCTTTTGGGGCCCCTTTTTAAAGTTTTTTAAAAAAATATTTTCTTTTGGGGCCCCTTTTTAAAGTTTTTTAAAAAAATATTTTCTTTTGGGGCGCCTGGGTGGCTCAGTTGGTTAAGCGACTACCTTCCGCTCAGGTCATGATCCTGGAGACCCGGGATGGAGCCCCACATCGGACTCCCTGCTCAGCGGAAGGTCTGCTTCTCCCTCTCTCATTCCCTCTGCTTGTGTTCCCTTTCTTGCTGTGTTTCTCTCTGTCAAATAAATAAATAAAATATTTTAAAAAATATTTTCTTTCTTTTCTTTTTTTTAAAAATTTGACAGGGATCACAAGTAGGCAGAGAGGCAGGCAGAGAGGAGGGAGCAGGCTCCCCGCTGAGCAGAGAGCCTGATTTGGGCCTCAATCCCAGGACCCTGAGATCATGACCTGAGCTGAAGGCAGAGGCTTTAACCCATTGAGCCACCCAGACTCTCTCTCTCTCTCTCTCTTTTTTAAAAGATTTTATTTATTTATTTGACAGATCACAAATAGGCAGAGAAGGAGGTGGAAGCAGGCTCCCCGCTGAGCAGAATGTTGGATGTGGGACTGGATCCCAAGACCCTGAGAACGTGATCTGAGTTGAGGCAGACACTTAACCAACTGAGACACCCAGGCGCCAGTATTGGGAACCTTCCTTCCAGTGGGCTTTAAATACGTTTTAGAGTCTGGTAGGGCTAGTCCTCTCTCCATTTACTCTTTTTTTTTCTTTCAGAAATATTGTGAAAATGAATATATTCCCCTATTATATTATTTTTAAATTAACAAAATAAAGGTTTTTATTTTTAAATTTATTTTAATTAATTAATTAATTGGTGTTTAAGAACCAAGATCTGCTTAAGGCAGCAAATGAAAATGGATGGTGGAGGGAAGAAAAGGAGCTACCTTTCTGTTGGGACATGTAGTCCTGGGAGGAACAGTTTATTCTAGGTTTTTAGTCTCTCTTCTGCCCTCCTTCCCCTGCCATCCTGCCCCCTTCCCCTACCTCCTTCTTCCAGGAGGAACTCTTCTTTCTGATCATTTCTGGGCTGAGGGCTGAACAGGCTGCACCCTCCCCCCCCAGCAGCATGGCTCCATCATGTGATTCATTTGTATGGCAAATATCTATGGAGTGTCTACTCTGCCAGGCACCCGGATGTGATGAACGTGGAGCTGAACCCAAGGCTGCTCATGGAACCTGGAGTCCTGTTTATGCTTTTGGCTTTTTAATGCAGAGAAACAGGATGTTTGAATGTTGGAAAACATGTTCTGTGCTTAACTGATTCATAAATTTGCCATCTAAAGAATTCTGGTGTGGGGCACCTGGGTGGCTCAGTTGTTAAGGATCTGCCTTCAGCTCTGGTCATGGTCCTGGCGTCCTGGGATAGAGACTGAATGGGTCTCCCTGCCCATTGGGGAGTCTGCTTCTCCCTCTCCCTCTGCCCTTCCTCCTGCTTTGCTTTCTGTCTCATAAATAAACCTTTAAAAAAAAAAAGAATTCTGGTGTAATGATTCACAGTTGGTTACTGAGACTGAGGTTTCTAAGAGTTAAAATTCTGCTGAATGTAATTAAGACTGATGGGAGTAAAGGAAGCAACTCTATATGTAAAAAAGTAGGAGATATATAAGAAAGATATAAGAAATGGGAATGCATTTTTGTTGAAGGTAAAAGAAGGTAATTTTGTCCTAAAGGAGACTGGTTGTTTGGAGAGAAATGGCTTGGGACAAAATCTGAGTGCAAAAGAAAGTTGTAGAAGGTTTGTGATAGGAAAACTTTGAGAAGGAATTTTATGTGTGGTCAGGATGGACTAAGATTGAAATGAAGTACCCTGATATAAGATTAAAATTCTGCTTTCTCTCTGTTAGAAAGACAAAGTTCTCTTGGATTTTTGGTTTCCTCTTGATAAGGAAATGTAAACAAAGTTGTTTTCTCTTCTTTACCCACATTTAGCCATATGCTTTATTTATCCTGTTAGCCATATGCTTTATTTATCTATTTATTTATTGGTGGAAAAAGGCATGTGCATTAGAGCTTTCTAAGGTTTTAACAAATTTCCCCGAGATTTGAATTTTAAAGGAAGTCTCTTTGACTAATTAGGCTTGTTTATTGGTAGGTTGTATTCTGGTATAAGGTCATCACTTGATAATTCTGATTATTGAAGTGTTTTGTGTCACCGAAGTAACTGAGTTTGCTTATCAGTTGCATTAAGTCTTGTCACTTCAAGGCAATTCATGAAAAAGGACTTTTTTGACAAACAAGTTTTTGATATCGTTAAAATCATAAAATTAGAAATGCCTGGGTGGTGCAGTTGGTTAAGTATTCGACTCTTGGTTTCCGCTCAGGTCGTGATCTCATGGTCAGAGGATCGAGCCCCACATCAGGCTCCTCACTCAGCAGAGTCTGCTTAAGACTCTTTCTCCCTCTGGCCCTCTGTGTGTGCTCTCGCTCTAAAATAAATAATGCAGAGAAACAGGATTTTTAAATTTTAAAAAATTATAAAATGAAAACAGGTAAGAATTTCCAAAACTAACTAAAAGGTCGCATTCCAACTGAATAAATAAATAAAATCTTTAAAAAAAAATAAAAGTTCAATCAGGATTCTTTTTTTTTTTTTTTTTAAGATTTTATTTATTTATTTGACAGAGAGAGATCACAAGTAGGCAGAGAGGCAGGCAGAGAGAGGAGGAAGCAGGCTCCCTGCTGAGCAGAGAGCCGGATGTGGGCCTCGATCCTAGGAGCCTGAGATCATGAACTGAGCTGAAGGCAGAGGCTTTAACCCACTGAGCCACCCAGGCGCCCTCGATCAGGATTCTTTATGAAAAGTTCCAGCAAAGCAAATTTTTGAAGATCTATATGGCCAATCACTGTTCTTCTGAGCTTATGTAAATAATTAGGCTAAGTTTATTAAAGTCAGACTTGTTTTTTTGAACCAATAACTCTTGATTTAGCTATCTCTGAAATTAATGGTGATTTTAGAGAGAAATATGTTTCAGTAACACACTTTGCAAATGTTAACACACCTTTGCAGATGATTCTAGTTTTGATTGTCTTGAAATGTTTGTTGTTTGCTGAAGCTAGGTACCTTGAGGTAGACTTCAGAGAAATTGCCTCAGGAGCGTGTATAGAGAATCTTCATGCTTGTTATTCTGTGGGGATAATGGGAACCCATGGGCATATGATTCTGTGAGCAGCTAGAAAATGTGATGGATTCTCCAACAATTGTAAAACTCAACTAGCGCTGTGACCAATTCTCTGTGGCCAGGATGAGAAAGTCGTTCCTTACAAGCTGGAGAACACCCCTCTTTATGGAGTTACCCGTGGACTTGTGGAAATAAGGGATGACTCCACTGGCTTCATGATTGCATTGGCTGATGTACCTGGTGGTGCCCATATCTCCCAGAAAAGTCTTCTCCCACTTGCCAATGATTCCTCATAATTAGGATATTGTTAAGGCTAAACATCAAACGAGAGCTTTTTGATGGCTTTATCCCTTTGCCATATTTGTCCTAGGAGCCACTTCTGTCTATGCAAAGTTGCAAATAGAGGTTTTAGCCAAGTGCACAGCAGCCATCTTTAATAAAACCCATCTCAGAGTCACACACAAATTCAAAAGGTAGCCCTCCAAAGCCAAATTACTCTTGATATCTTGACCTCAGCTCAAGGATGAATCTATGCTTTATAAAAACCTTTGCTTTATGTGAGTGTTGTGTATATACTATGTATATACTCCAGATTACCAAGGATATGTGACAGGGTTTCTAACTAACATGAATATTCACATTGGCGCTTTAAATCCGTCCCTCTCTTCCCTGTAATGATTGGTTAAACTCCTGGAGTAGAAGATTTTGTCAACTATCAAAGGACCCTTAGTTGGGCTTCTTTTTCTTTCTGTTCTTCAAATTCTACAGTATGTCATATCCTTTGGGCAAACTGTCTCCACCATCAGTGACCACCAAAACCAGTACAGTCCAAAACCTGACCCCTCATTCTCAGGTAACATACATCCAAAATGTACGTCTGGAGATTGGGTATGACTCAGGACTCTTCGCTGGACCAAAAGCCACTTCAATCTGTCTGTACCAGGTCCTATTAAGCTCTCTGGACCACTCCAACAGTGACAAAACTTCCCATCTTTCCAGAATCAAGACATCTCTGGCCTCTGATGAGAAGCCTTCCACCTGGTGACCCCATTTTGCCCAGAATGGCTGGACCACTAGGTGGCAGTCATGTGTTGTGGATGGTGATCTCACAGCTCAAAACCTTTTAATTGTACCTTTATTTTTAGATGATAGAAAATAAGTTTATCAGTTATAGAAGAATCACATGACTTTTGGCCCTTCCTACCCTGTGACCTAAAAGTCTGCCTTGTGACAAAAAAAGATGTCCGCAAAATCAAGTTAAACTTTAAAGTGAGTTGCAGAACAGTATTCTTACTTCCTCCCTTTCTCCCTTGCTGCCTCTCTCACTTCCTTCCCCTCTTCCACAAATATTTATTGCACGCCCACCACATGCCCACACTTTCTAAGTCATTGGAGCAAAATCTCAGGTCTGCAGCTCCCATAGATCCTGTGGTCTCCTACAGATGGACAGACACAGAGATTCCACTTAAAAAAAAAAAGATTTTATTTATTTATTTGAGAGGGAAGAGAGGGATAGCGTAAGCAGTGGGAGCAGCAGGCAGAGGGAGAGGGAGAAGGAGAAACAGGCTTCCCGCTGAGTGGGGAGCCCAATGCGGGACTCCATCCCAGGACCCTGGGATCACGACCTGAGACGCTTAACCGACTGAGCATCCTGGCGCCCCCAAAGAACATCTTTAGATATGTGCTTGAGTTTCCTTAGGGCCGTGGTGCTCAAAGTGTGGTCTGGACCATGAAATCAAAACTAGTTTCATAATAACATTAAGATGTCGTTTGCCCTTACTCATGCTTAGTCTCTCATGAATGTAGCACAGTGGGGCCTTGCCACGGTGATGTGACATTCGTGTTGCAGTGGATTGGCGGTAGATGCAGATCTGAGAAGTCTTCTATTAAGCCAGACCTCAAAGAGATTCACAAAAATGTAACACCATGAGATTCTTCTCACTAACTGTTTTTGTTTGAAAAAAAAATAGAGCGAGTTTCATATTCACATGAGTGGATTTACTCTAATTCTAAATGAATTAGTTAATATTTTGTTTCTCAGTTTTAATTTCTGATAAGGTAGATATCAATAGTTTCTGCGTAAGCAAAATCTCTTTGGTGGCATCATGTTTTTTCTAATTATTTCTCTTTTTTTTTAGATTTTATTTATTTATTTGCCAGAGAGAGAGTGCAGGGGAGAGGGAGAGTACAAGCAGGGGGAAGGCAGGCAGAGGGAGAAGCAGCCTCCCTCCAGAGCAAGGAGCCCAATATGGGACTTGATCCTATAACCCCGGGATCATGACCCTCATGAGCCTAGGGCAGATACCTAACCGACTGAGCCGCATAGGCGTCTCGGTAGCCTCATTTTTTAAAAAAGATTTTATTTATTTATTTGACAGAGAGAAAGACAGCTAGAAGGGGAACACAAGCAGGGGGAGTGAGAGAGGGAGAAGCAAGCTTCCTGCTGAGCAGGGAGCCTGATGCGGGGCTTGGTTCTAGGACTCTGGGATCATGACCTGAGCCGAAGGCAGTCGCTTAACGACTGAGCCACCCAGAGGAAGTAGCAGGTAGAGGGTGGCCTCATTTTTTTTTAAAAGATTTTTATTCATTTATTTGACAGAGAGAGATCACAAGTAGGCAGAGAGGCAGGCAGAGAGAGAGAGGGAAGCAGGCTCCCTGCCGAGCAGAGAGCCCGATGTGGGCCTCGATCCCAGGACCCTGAGATCATGACCTGAGCTGAAAGCAGAGGCTTTAACCCACTGAGCCACCCAGGTGCCCAGGTAGCCTCATTTTTAAGAGTGTAATAGAGAACTGGGACCAAAGAGTCCAGAGACCATTCCTGGGTCTGTAGCTCAGGTCTAGTTGTCAAGTCATATATGATGTTTGCATTTTCACTTTTACTAGCTGCTGCCCAGTTGTTCTCCAAAGGGACTAAAACTGATCTTTAAAAAAAAAATATGTATATAGTGGGGTTTTGGTTTGGTCACTTGTTTGTTTGTTTGTTTTTATTTTTTCCCGGGAAAATCTCAAATTGTGAAGAATTGTGGGGTTATTTTAAACTAGGTTAGTGAGACAACAGAGATTGGATCTATGAGACATTGATGGAATATCTTTTCTAAGTAAAGTGGGGAAAGCAAGGGTAAAATTTATTTTTAGTGTCCTCAGAGGAAGTTTGTCTTGGGTCGCTGAAAATAGTATTGTAGAAAGTTGACATTAAATGTATTGGAAATTTTATTTTTGTTTGGTGCCTCATGGGAGGTAGAAGTGTACATGTTATGCAAATAATCTTTTTTTTTTTTTTACCATCAGGGAAATTTCATTTCTCGTAAATACCACCTTCTGCAATTTTAAAAAAGATTTTATTTGTTTGAGAGACAGAGAATGAGCAGTGGGGAGGGACAGAGAGAGAGAGAGAGAAGCAGACTCTCTACAAATAGGAAGCCTAACTCTGGGCTCAGTCCCACGACCTGGAGATCATGACCCAACCTGAAGGCAGATGGTTAACCTGCACACGAGCCACCCAGGCGCTCCTACAATTTTATTAAAACCAATCATGTTCCACTGAAAAAATGCCAAGGCATCTAATGTTTAAAAAAAAAAATCACAGGCCGTTAGTTTAGGGATCACTTAATAAGTGACCAAGTTATTTTAAGCCATTGAGCATCATTTCCTCATGGTAGAATATTTAAATTGCTCAACTGTGGCAGCTCTAAAACTTTAACTGCACTAAATTTGGACAGTAAGATGTGACTATAGAAGATGTAAATATAAAAAACCGAGTTGAAGGATCCAGATGGAAGAGTATTTGTTGTCCATTTCTTATGCTGGTTTTCTGTGCACCGATGGACACACTCTGCTCTACTAATGCGAAATGTGGTCACAGTCATTTGTTACTTGGGTATTAATGGTGGGGGGCTTTTGGGCAACCCAGGGCTAATCTAGATGCAAGGCTCTTGCACCTGCCTTCGGGGCAGGCAGGAGGAACAGGTGAGGAGTGGGAGCTCCCTACAACTCAGGACACACGTCTGAGCCATAACAAGGCGCTGGTGTGACCCGCCTCTTGAGAACAGACGAAAACTGGCTTTCCTCTGCCAGGAGATTCTGCAGCAGCAGCCGGGCTGAGTGAGGGAACTGTCCTCAGTGGGGTCTGCTGCCTTTATCACACCAACAGCCAGAGCCCCAGCAAGTAACTGTTGCTTAGGTGGTTGATCCAGGCGTGGACAGGTTGCCATGGAGAATTCTGCATGGAGGGTCCTTTTCAATGGGTGGCTAAGTCAGACCTTCTGGTCTTAGCCCTCTGGATTATGCACTTTGTTTGACTCACTGTAAGCGGTAGAGGACTTTGAAGCCGTCCTCTCACTTACTGGCACCTTCACAGGAAGACTCCCCTCTGTCTCACTCCGTGTAGACACTGAATAAGTGGGGTGATCAGAGAATTCATATCCAAACCAGGACACTTCGGAGAGTGGAGAAGGTGCCGTTCATCCCACAGAGACATCACTCGAAAGCCAGAACTGTCCCTGGCAAACCTGAATCTATACTTGTTCTAAGCCCTAACCCTCACCCTGGAGGGGCCCAGCATCTCATGGGAAGGAGAGTGGCATAACCACAGGTTGGGGTAGATATGCCCAGTGACAAGTGTGAGAGCTGCTGAGGAAGGGTGGGGAGAGACCACCCAGAGAAAGCGCCGCTCCCACTGGGTACTAAGGGGTGAGTCCCAGTGTGTCAGGTGCAGAAGCAGGAGAAGGATGGTCCCAGTGGAAGGAAGGAAGATACAAAGTCTTGGCACCATTTTGGGGCTGGGGCGGGTGGTGCGCGGAGGGGATGCTGCAAGTGGTTTCCCAGGGTCAGACTGTGCAGTGGGAGGCTGGGAGGCAGTGAGATGAGGCCAGAGGGGAGCAGTTCATTGGGGCGCTAAGGAGTGTGGGGGTTCTCTTAGTGGGCACAAGAGAGCCACCGACCTGTCATAAGACTTGACCAAATCAAATGGATGTTTTAGAAAGTTCACTTGGACAGCAAGTGGAGGAGATGGATGGGGGGAAGGGAGAACAGTCAAGAGGCTTTTGCGTTAGGCCAGGTGAAAGTAAGGCCAAAGTGAGGCAGTGATGGTGGGCGTGGGCCTTATGGGACAGAGCTGACAGTATGAGAAGGATCTTGGGAGGTCATGCGTCCGTCAAAGCCTGGCTGCCTACTGGAGCTGGAACAGTGCCCTCGGGTCTGGCTCTCCCTTCTGTCTGCTGGGAGTCTTCTGTGACAGGTTCTGCCTTTCACCCTGAACCCCCCTTCTGTGGCCGAGAGCACCTGTCCTGGTCCTCCCAGCATCCGCCAACTGGTCACTGGGCGGAGGGCATGAGATCCTCTGAGTGGCCAGGCTGCTTCAGGTGCTCGAGCCTGAGCAGGGGTGGGAGGGGGCGACCCCACACTAGGGCGCCTGCCGATAGAACAGGGGCCCACGGGAGAATCGCAGGCTTCTGCTGCAAAGAGCAGACCACGTCCTGGGGAGACAAGGAAGCGGCTTCCAGCTTGGTCACGTGGCTGGGTCACCCCCCCAGGACAGTGCCCTGACGGTGGTTCTGCAGCTCTGGAGAGGGCCACGGGCGAGGTCAGGAAAGGTCATTCTCGGTCTGGAGGTAGCCGTGGACTGCAGTGAGCCTGAGACATTTGCTGAGAATATAGACAGGGTTGCTTTTGCTTGGAAAGGCACACCAGCTCCAGCCACCCCCCGACTCACATGCACCTACTCCCCCATTTCCTCTTCCCGGGAAGTGGGGAGCAGGTGGGATGCAGGTAGGATGGAGCCCGCGCTGCACACCCAGATCCTCGCCGCCTGCACTTGGGGTAACCTCAGGCGGAGAGTGTGGGCTTTCTAGCTGCCTTGCCTTCCAATGCATTTCAAGGTCAACTGCAGACATCAGTATACCTTCTCCTAAATACTGGGGTGTGCATATCATGAGGCATAGCTCAGGATTTGTTGGCAGTTTTCCTTTTGAGGCAAAATTTACTTAGGTTGAGGGGCACCTGGGTGGCTCAGTCGGTTAAGTGTTTAACTCTTGATTTCGGCTCAGGTCATGATCCCAGGGTTCTGGGATCTAGCCTGGTGGTGGGCTCCGCACTCAGCTGGGAGTCCTCTTGGGATTCTCTCCCTCCCTCTGCCCACTGTCCCCACACTCTCTCAGTCTAAATAAATAAGATTAAGAAAAGATTTCCTTCGGTTGAAATGCAGAAATCCTAAGTGTGCGTGCCCTGAGCTTTGACAAATGTGTCCACATGTGTCCTCCACGCCTGGAGGACTTTTTGTTACCTGAGCGTGGCTGGAGCAGGTAATGCCTGGGATTTTACCCAAGAGGGCAGGGGAAAACTAGCCCATCAGAGTGGGTAGGGAGGAGCAGTGAGGGGAACAAGGGTGAGGAGCCGGAGGGTCAAGCTCTTCTCAGACCACATGGGACCAGCTGCCAGCTCCCGACGGTTACATTGTTCAGTGAGAACCTCAGAACTCTGACACAGAGTAGTGCTGCTGCTGTGCTAGGGCTGTTACTGTTACAATTCCCACCTGACCCGGAGCCCTCTATTTGCATGTGTGGAAGCCCTGGAAGAGAAGAAAGGTGAACGGTGGCCTGTGGATACCAGGCTTTGGCCTGAACCCCCAAACCTCTGACAGGGTTACAGAAACAAAGCACAAATAATGAATAGTGGTATTTGTGAAAGTGAACTGACCCTGGCAGGTTGCCTGTCCAGCAGCTCTTGCCTCCTTTCTCCTTGATGGCAAAGCCCATCTCCAGTGAGAAAGGCCATGCCCCATGTTCACTCCACACCCTTCCCCATAGCTGGGCATGTGCACCAGTCCAGGCCAACGACACATCAGGGAAAGTCACTAGGGCTTCCAGGAAAGATGTTCTCTGTACTAGAAAGAGCTGCGTGGGAGGAAATGCTTTCCTAGTTGAAATATTACCATATGGGGATGTGATGCTTGGAGCTGTGGCAGCTACATTGCCATCATGAGTTGTAAAACTAAGAGAATCAAAGAAAAGGCAGTCCCTGCTCCTGAGTCTTAAAGCTACTGAATCCTGGAGTGTTTCCCTGTAGACTTGTGTGAGACCGTGCATTCCCCATTATTAGGTAGTCTGTTCCTTGTAGTCTAAAGCATATTAGCTGATACACATGATTTGTAAAAATTTGTTACTGATAATACCAGAGCATTTCCTGAAAACAATCGTATTTATATCATAAAGATCAGACTTAGCTGTTTTAAAGAAAACTATAATCCACTGATTTGTGATATGAGTAAATCATCAGTTCTCAAAAGAGTTCAGATGACAGAACAGGACTTGTTTCAAAATGATGGTCTTCAATATTTTTAGGGATTCCAACATCATCATGGTCACCTTCAGATTCCATAGGGTGGGGCTGGAAACTATCTTCCTAGTTCTACCTTTATTGATCTGGTGGCTGGTGGCTGACTTGGGTTGTCCTAGGGGGTAGAATAGACAAAAAGGCCTTGTAAAATCTCGATATATTTTATATTTAATATATTAATGCTATCATCCAAATGGGGAAGAACTTTTCTTTTTTTTACCAAACTGGTAAAAACACGGCTTTATTGCAGGTACCCATTATAAAATCTCCACCAAAGCATACATGTTCAGGGAAAAAAACTGCGTGCTTACTTTTATCAAACCAACTGGTAGATTTTCTAGTAATGTTCGCTATTCAATAAATGTTTATTAAGGGCCTACTATGTGCCAGAGTTCGTGCTAGATACTGGGACTATAACAGTGAGCCAGGCAAGTTCCAGAGGGGCCTCCAGATTAGAAAGAAGGATGGAGAAGTAAGCAGGCATTTATAATGCAGAAGAGGTGTATTTCCACAGGACCACGTTTGCTCATTCATTCATTCACCTGATCATTCTTTCACCATGTTTATTGAGTATCAGTACTGTGCTAAGAATGGAGAAAACACTGGGGGAAAGACACCGTCCCTGTCCCCACGTTCCCGTCAGTCTAGTGGGGGAGAAAGACAGGTAAACACGTCATCCCAGGTGCTAATGCAATGGGAGGAGAGCATCTAAGAGGGCACCAGATTCAAGTTTGGGGTGGTGAGGTAGGAGGGATGAGAAGATGAGGAAGAATATTCTGGGGGTTTACTGTGCATAGCCATGGGGCAAGAGAGACCCCAGACCAGGTCATTTAAAATGATTGGAGCAAAAATTTTGTCAGAGTGCAAGTTGCAAGGGGGTGGGGAGGAGCAGTTTTCAGGAGAGATCTGAGGACCGGATCCTGACAAATATTGTAACCTATATAAGGAATTTGTGGTTTTCTGAGGGTAATGGGTGAGGAAGAGGTTTATGCAAGAGATTGGAGGGGTCAGATGTCCCCTTGAGAAAACCGCTAGCTGCCGCATAGGAAGGGGAGCGGAGGGTGAGATATTAGCGGCAGGAGGCTGCCTGACTGGGAGGCAGACGGTGCGCAGGCAGGAGGAGAGCAGGGCATGGTGCCATCCCAGACACTGAGGACGAGGTCACCCCTCTCTGGTATTTGCTTCTAATGTTTGTCATAGATGTGGATGGTTTACGGACCAAAGAGGGAAACATACATGTGAAATTCTTCTGTCGTTTGGCTTATTCATTTGCTTATAATTTGGGGAGTGAGTCCTCTGTGGCTCCCAGGGTTCTGGGGTTTCATCAGGCCACAGTGAGAGGACCATCTGGTCTATAATAAGGCAGTGGTTGTACAGGAAGTCTGCTGGGAATCCAGAAAGACAGAAGCTGGAGGAAGCACTGGTCCCCACTGGTCCGCGGTGGTGAAGGGAGGACGCTTGAACACAGAGGGTACATACTGTCCATCTCTGGAAGAGGAGCTCAGTCCAAGGGTCACTCCAGCCTTTCTGAGGTTCCCGGTGCTCTCCCTGCGAGCCTGCTCTTGCGGGATTCCCCAGGGATTGCTTAGAAATCAGCGTCTCCGGTCTACTTAGCATGGGCCAAGTCAAGGCCTCAGCAGATCCACTGAGGAACGGACAAGGTTCCAGAGCCTCCAAGAGGACTTGGGCCTCAGGGACGAGGGCATTTCCATAGGAGGACAGCGGCCCCCTCTGGGCCTCCAATGGAGGCGCCTCTGTGGGGGGAGTTCTGCCTCCCAGATGAGCTCGAGGAAAGGGATGTTGGCGCTGTTCGCACAGAATGTGCAGCAAGGAACCCTCCTCTGGAACCTGCCACTTCATTAGCCCTTTCTTTCCTCTTGTCCATTATTTTCCCCAGGGAAGCCTACGTTTCCTGTAGCTCCCCAAGGACACGTAGACACAAGACCCTGCTCCGTGTCTGTGCTTTGGTCCAGAAGGTAATCAACCTCCGGTGCCACCAGGAAGCACAAGAAAAAAATCGGTGAGAACCTGAATCTCTGTGGTCCCTCCCGCCAACATCACGGAGAGGCTCTGGGGTTTGGGGAGTGTGTAGGTGGGGACGGTTCGCAAGAACGAAAAGCACTAGTCACTCTTGAAGAACCTGCAAGGTGTGATGCGGTGACTTGCACACCCAGAGCGCTCAGCTGGAACGGCCGCCCACAGCCCTGGGGGTGGGGGTGGGGAGAGGGGGCGGGACCCCTGGGGCCCAACAGCCAAACACCCAGATTTAGCATCACTTCGAGAAAACAAGAGAAGAGAAGAGGGAGGAGTGTTTCTCACGGTTGGGGACGGGAGCCACGGTTGGGGACGGGAGCCTTGGGACCCAGAGGTCCTCCCAGGGAGGTTCAAGTTTCAAGGCCTGACCCCTGGGGGCAGGGGTCTCCAGGGCGGAGCCTCAGGCCCTCTTCTCTGGATGCTGATGCTTCTGGCTCTACCTGCAAGCGGTGTTGATTTACTAAGCTCCGCACCGTGACCACGGGCTCTTGGGATCCCGCTCTCTGTTGCAGTACATTTGTTCTCTGTAGGCTTAAAAACCTGTGTGGGCCCTCTTCAGCTTGTCGGCAAAGAAGGTCTCAGAAATGCTGCTTTTCCATGTTTGCAGGGATTTCAACATCGTCGTAATCATCGAGGGGCTCAATGTAGCTTGGGATGGACGCTGTCTTCTTGTTTCTAACTTTGTTGACCAGTGAATATGTAGCCGGCGGCTGACTTGGGGTTTCCTGTGGGACTAGAACACACAAAAAGTCCTTAGAGGCCAAAGCTGTTATGTGTTTATATGTTTTTTTTAATATTTAATTTTTAAAAATTTATTTGACAGAGAGATCACAAGTAGGCAGAGAGGCAGGCAGAGAGAGAGGAGGAAGCAGGCTCCCTGCTGAGCAGAGAGCCAATGCAGGCCTCGATCCCAGGACCCTGAGATCATGACCTGAGCTTAAGACAGAGGCTTTAACCCACTGAGCCACCCAGGCTCCCTGTTTATATGTTTTTGATGAAGTGATTCAGCACGATTTTCATGGGTTTGGGTGATCTTCCAACTCCCTGGTGGACCGGACCCCCAACTGATGGGAGAAACTGAGGCATAGACATGACATAGTCTCGGGATCTCCCAAACAGGTCGATGACAAATGTTGGTCTGATGCCATGGCCCCTGAGTCCCTCTGCCTGCCCCTCCCCCATCATGGGAACCAGGAAAGAGAAGTGTAGATAACAAACTGACCTAAGCTGGTACCCAAATGAATAGAATTGTTTGAGACCCTCATTCTCCTGGGGAAGTGATACAAACCACATTTCCTTTTTGGCTCATCCCTCCCAGGGACTTACAGTGTTTTCCAGAACTTCCCACAATTGCTCAGGCACAAATCTGTGTTCAGAAGGAAGGGGGGACACTGGTGTTTGCAGAACGGGGACTTAGGGAATGAATATGTAGCAAAGACACCAAGGCGGCCAGGGGGAGGAAGATGAAACAGCCAGGTGGACCTCCGATGAGACTCGAACGTTCTCTACCATAATCTCATCTTTCCTGTATGGACCTGAGAGAGGACCACCCCTCATTTCTTGCAGGGCTCTGCGGTCAGATCCCCAGTTCACTCCAGGCTCCAGCGGTCACTTGCTGTGTCACTGTGGGTCAGGCATTCAGTGTCTCTGAACAGCGCTTAACTGACTGAGCCTCCCAGACACCCTGAGGGACTGACATTTTAGCTGACCTCGGAGGGAGAAGTAAGGCCACTAACTAAGCAGCTTAAGGGAGAATATTCCAGTCCCGGGAACCAGGCAGAGTGTTTCTGATGGGAAGTGTGGCACCCTGTGACACCCCCAAATTTCTTTTCACTTGTGCTCTGAGCTGGGATTTGAATGTGAATTTACACATTGACTATCAGGAGCGTTGCTACTCACTCTGCCCCCTTTTTAACTTATTTGTCCCTTTTAAAAGGATGGTACCATCTGTGGATTCTAGTGGTATGACTGAAGTTTGTGTCCCCACAGAATTCCTTTGTTGAAGGCCTAACCCCCAGTGAGGCTGTATTTGGAGATGGGCCTCTAAGGGGGTAATTAAGGCTAAATGAGGTCATAAAGGAAGGGCCTTGATAGCACAGGCTTTGTGTCCCTATAAGAAGACACACCAGAGTGCTGTCTTTCTCCCTCACTCTACTCTTATCACCCCCGACAAAATTGACTGGGACCTTGGTCTTAAAACTTCTAGCCTCCAGGACCATGAGAAAATAAATTTCTGTTGTTTAAGCCATCTAGTATGGTGTTTCGTTGTGAGCAGCCTGATCTCAGATGCTTAGATAAATTTGTTACCCTACCCGGAATGAAACTGTCGTCAGCGACAGAGACTTACGCGTGGGTTCCGGAAAAAGCAAACCCCTGGGTGGCAGAGGGGGTAACTGAACCGGCGATTCATTAGGAACATTCCTGGAGAGAGAGAAAGAGAAGTCAGGGTGTGCTTCTGACCACCCCTGGCTGTCAGCGGACTGGCAGGAAAACATCAAAGAAAAAGGACAGGGTTGAACATTCCAATCCTGGTTCCTGAGGGTGGGAAGCCTCTCCTTCTCTAGGTTTAGGATCCCATTTGTAAGGAGCCTGTCTCCTCTAGCCCCAGGAACAGCTGGACTTAGCATCGAGTGTGCCTTCCTGGGTTCACCTGCAGTGTTTTAGGGAAGTAAGCACCAGGCACAAGTGTCCCTAAAGCTAACTTGATCCAGCCCACTGAAATGTTTGCACGTGCTCACCAGAATCGCAGCACGACGCACAACAACCCCAAACTGGACGCCACCCAAGTGCACATCAGCTATAGCGAAGATCAATCCGTCATGGTCCCCTCCCCCCGTGGGACGCCCCACACGAGTGAGGATGAGCCGTCTACAACCATCCGCAAAGACACTCACAAAAATGATGAACAAAAGAAGCCAAGCACTGGACAGTATAAAGCTCATCTCCAGCCCTCTGCAGAGGCCAGGATGGATTTATGCGCTCTAGGGCTGGAACCGAGGCTCGGTGAGTTTCTCTGGTGGGTGATGCTTTTCCCAAATGGTGCCACCCACGGGTATTGGGAGAAAGAAGCTCGGCGCTGGCGATCACACAGGGAGAGGACTAGTTTCTCCTGGCCTTCATCCTATATACCTTCCCTTTGCCGAGTTAATCTGTACCCTTCTACTGTAATAACCCCAAATCATGACTATAGCAGCTTTTCTGGATCCTGGGAGTCCTTTTGGTGAGTCATCAAGCCTGAAGGTGATCCCCAACACATAGCAGTCACTAAAGCCCCAAATTGGGACACCCGAGGGGCTCAGTTCGTTAAATGTCTGCCTTCCAATCAGGTCCCATATGGGGCTCCTTACTCAGTGGGGAGCCTGCTTCTCCCTCTGCCCCTCCCCTTGCTTGTGCACATGTGCTTTGTCTCTCTCTCCACCAAATAAATAAATAAAATCTTAAAAAAATACAAACCCCAAATATATCACAGAATACAAAAGGAAGGCGAGTGACATATTTTTGTTAAGCACACAGACTTAAGGGGACTATACTTGTGATCTATTTAAAGAAAAGAAAGGCGGGGCACCTGGCTGGTTCAGTCAGTAGAGAGAGCCACCCTTGACCTTGGGGTTGTGAGTTTGAGCCCCACGCTGGGGTAGAGATGATTTAAAAATAAAGTCTTAAGAGAAAAGAAAAGGAGGATAGAAAAGACCTAACCATGAGTGGTGCCAGGCCCAGCACACAGAGCCTGACCTGTGACCGCTACCAAATCAGATGGGACTTAGGATGACGTAGACTGCGAAGCCCTAGACGGTGCTCTGTGGCCCCAAAGCCAGAGTCCTCTCTCCTTACGTTGGGGGGCTGGCCGCGCAGGCGCAGCCCCCCAACGTAAGGGCACCCTGGGCTAGTAAGGCAGGTGCAGGGGTGGGTGGGAGTGGGGCCCCTCTAAACGGGGAAACAGAAAGATTTCCTCTCACTTACTCATACATCTTCTCTTCATCTCTCTGCTTTTCCTCCCAGGGCTTGGCAATTTCCCATTTCTTGCCTAAGGAATCAAATAAGCATATCCATTTAGGAAGAAAGCAGGAGGTGGAACTTTTATGGTTTAGAAGTCCACACCAGGTGTGCTCAGGGCATTTGGGGGAAGGAACCACCAAGCAGAAACAGACTTGGGGACACAGAGCTAGTGAGTGGTGGACACTGGCTTCCCCACAGGCCTTCTGCCCGCAGAGCCTTTCGCTTATCTGAGGTTAATAGCCGTGGATCGAGATAAAAGAGACCAAATTTTTTGTTCAGGGTCATGTTTTGTGCATATCTAAAAAGGAATCCATTTCAGAAGGCAAATGGACAGAGGAGTATAGGAGCCAGAATATACTTTATACTTAAAAAACAAATTCCGGGCTCCCTGCTCAGCAGGGAATCTGCTTCTCCCTCAGCCCGCCCCCCTCCACGCTCGGGCTCTCTCAATACATACATACATACATACATACAATATTTTAAAAATAATAATAAAGGGGCATCTGGGTGGCTCAGGCAGTTAAGCGTCTGCGTTCAGCTCAGGTCACGGTCCCAGGGTCCTGGGATCGAGTCCTGCCTGGGGCTCTTTGCTCAATGAGGAGTCTCCTTCTGCCTCTCCCTCTGCTCCTCGCTATGCTCATGCGCACGCTCTTTCTCTCTAATAAATAAATAGATTCTTTAAATAAAAACAACTAATTACCATCAAGGGATGGAGGAGAGGGAACACTGGATAGGAAGCCCAGTGGACCTGAGTCCTGGTCCCAACTCTGCCACCAACTCCTATGAGGCCTCATTCAAGGATCTGCCTCTCTCTGAACTTTAATTGTCTTTTTTTTAAAAAATATTTTATTTATTTATTTGACACACACACACAGAGATCACAAGCAGGCAGAGAGGCAGGCAGAGAGGGAGGAGGAAGCAGAGAGCAGAGAGCCCAATGCGGGCCTTGATCCGAGGACCCCGAGATCATGACCTGAGCTGAAGGCAGAGGCTTTAACCCACTGAGCCACCCAGGCGCCCTGAACCTTAATTCTCTTATTTCCAAAAAACAGATGGAGGAGAATGATGAGGTCTCACTCCTTGTGCAGGAGGGACGCCCCCCGGGGAGGTGGCTGCATCTCTACCCGAGATTACCATCCTTAGGTCATTGGAGGGGATACGATCTCAAGAAAACACACCATTGGATTAGGGACTTCATGTTTGGGGAGATGAACAGCAAAGTGGAAACCCACTTGTTGATAATCTAAAGCGTAAAGCCTCCAGGAAGCTGCTCATGGATATAACGAGGAGGCCAAGAACCTCTGGCCAAGTCAGCTCTCATACTAGAAAATTCAGAGGATGACCTTGGAGAAGGCAATCGTGGTAGCCAACGTGTCGATCATGGACTGAGCAGACAGGGAAACCGAGGCCCAGAGAGGCATGATACTTAATCCAGATTTAAGGATACAGGCCTGGAATGAACCTTCCCACCCTAAAGCAACCCTGATGCATGGACGCACAGCCCAGCCCTCCCCGCCCGCCCCCTGCCCAGTGAGACCGCCATTACCCTGTCTAAGCAGCTGCCGACAGGCAAAGTACAGGATGAGGCCCAGGCCTGTGGAGACAAGGATGATGACCACAGCTAGGATGATCCAGAAATTGTTCCTCCACCAGTCCATTGCAGTGGGACGCTGGAGAGAATGGAGACAGAGGAAGGAGACATGAGTGGAGGCTTCAGGCTGGGAGGGGCGGGCCTGCTGTCCACCACGTGGCCAAGGGGATCCCTCTGATTAAGGGAGCTGTCAGGCGCTGGCTCGGGCGCACACTGTCCCCCAGCAGCTAGAAGACCCCTGAACTGCATTTCTGTGCAGCATGGGAGGGGTGCCGGCCAGCACTTTCGGGACAGTAGTGTGCTCCGCAGACAAGACACACCTGGAGGCTTCCTTGCCGCTCTTTCGAGTGCTGAACATTCGGGGGGGGGGGTGTCACTGACAGCAATCACCGGCTGCATTTGCTTTTCTATCAAAGGGCAACAGACACTTAATTCCTATTTATTTATTTTTTTTGGAGGTGGGGTTTAGAAAAATACCTCGATGAGTGTCCTTGAGCGAGGCGTGGTCGGAGGGGGAAGGTAAAAATGCAAGGCAAACTGAGTCTGCTGGGGAAAAGGAACAGGAATTTGGGGGCTGCAGGCTGGCGCGCTTGGGAAGCAGAGGGTCTGGGATGAGCAGATCATAACCGTTCTCATCGCAAAGTGAGCGGCCGGTGGTGCTCTAGTCGCTGGTGAGCATTTCTGATATACAGGTGTAGCCCCCTTCAACACACTGGATATTTTCAACTTTCACGATGTTATAAGTCAGTTATAGCTCAATAAAGCTGGGCGGAGGGAGGTACGAGAGGGAAAAAAAAGAACAGGAAGAATGCAGAAAAGTTTTGAGGATTGTTAGAAAGTCCCCAGGGTGGAGGCTGACCACACTTTCGTAGAACAGTGATGACTAACATTTAGCCCTAACTGGTTGCCTGTAAAACGCTATGCTGCAATCTTCTGTGGCCATCAAGGCTGCAATGAAATTGCACAATAAAAGCTTGTGCAAGGGGTGCCTGGGGGGCTCAGTTGTTAAACATCTGCCTTCGGCTCAGGTCGTGATCACGGTGTCCCCCACATCGGGCTCCCTGCTCAGCGGGAAGCCTGCTTCTCCCTCTCCCACTCCCCCTGCTTGTGTTCTCTCTCTCGCTCTGTCTCCCTCTCTGTATATATCAAATAAATAAATAAATAAAATCTTAAAAATAAAAGCTTATGCTAATGGAGCCTGGGGAGTAATGACATGTGTGCTGTAGTTTTCCAAGCAGGGGTGACATATACCTGGGTGGGGAGTGGGCTGCAGGCTGGACTCACGGGAGTAGCCACAGGGAGGCAGGGAGCTCTTGAGGAGGGGCAGGGGGACCCCCCTCATCCAGGGTGTGGGCGCTCTGCCTGTTCATTTGGCTATTCAAAAAAAAGATCCTTGAGGCCAGGCATATCCCAAGTATTTGAGAATCAACTTCCCGTGTCATCATGTAGCCAATGGAGACTCACCCATGCACACCCACACAGAGCCATTTCCAATTCATGCTTTTGAGTAACATTGGCCGTAAAAGCAGGGAGCCAGGCAGAGGAGCAGGGGCGCTATTAGGCTGCCATAGCCAAGGCCATTATTCCTGTGAAGACTTCGTACGTGACTCTCTATGTACACATGTGTGTGTCTTACCGCCATAGTGTCTTCATTTATGACGTGGTTCTTTCATACTGTGGGTTTTCAGTTCTAAGCTTTGTTCCTTTCGTGAAGGCTTGGCTTGATCAAATAGAATGGTTTCTGGCTGTTCATAGAGTTATGCATAGCAAAATTAGTTGTGTGCGACTAGTGGCCTTGTATGCACATCGCTCTGCAGCTTTTCTACTCAGCTTTCCCCTCAGCATTGTGCTTTTATTGTTGATCCCTGGTGGTGGACGTGCTGGGGAGTGACTCTTTGAAGAGTGACGTGTCAGCGAGCCAGGTAGCCCGTCCCCACTCAGCAGAGGTTCGGTTGTGAGTCACCTTTTCAGGATGCACAGAAGAAAGCAATAAAGGAAGAAGGACAAAGGGAAAAGAAAAGGCATGGGGACTGGGAACTTAGCTCTCAGGAGAGCCTTGTGAAATTTGGTTTTGTGAGACCCAGTGATGTCACAGGGCACTGGACTTAAGAAAATGCCATGTATCAGAGGGTGGAATCTTTGTTTAATAGCCTGATTGGAACCTCACCTTCTTTAACTGTGGCGAATGGAAGGATGGATGGATGAATGGATGGTTGGATGGATGGAAGGATGGAAGGATAGATGGACGGGTGGATGGGTGGATGAATGAATCGATGGATGGAAGGCTGGAAGGAAGGAAGGATGAATGGATGGGTGGAAGGATGGGTGAGTGGATGGATGGATAGAAGGGTGGGTGGACGGATGGATTGATGGATGGAAGGAGGGATGGAAGGAGGGATGGTGAGTGGATGGATGCATGGGGTGGATGGAATGGTGGATGGATGGATGAATGGAAAGAAGGGTAGATGGGTGGATGGATGGATAGGTGGAGTGAGGATGGATGAACAGATGGAAGGAAGGGTGGGCAGGTAGATGAATGGATCGATGGAAGGAAGGAAGGAAAGACAGAAGGAATTTTCTTTCCTCTATCTCTTATACTCAAATGTGTGTCTCCTGGTTCTTTGTCTAATTTGTCTTTCCTATTTTCTGTCTTTAATCTTCTTGTTTTAATATTGAAAGATTTCTCCAAAAAGCAACTTAAACATACTCTTTAAGGCTACAGAAATAAATACCAGGGCACAAGAGTTAAGAGCTATTGCGTCTGAAAAACAAAAACAAACAAAAAAGGTTGATCTGAGGAGCACGAGAGGGTGGAAGGATGGAGGTTGGAAGATGGGACTGTGACTTTCTGCTGTAAACCATCTGAATTATTTGATTTTTTAAAACTATGTGTATATACAGGGGGTCTGGCTAGCTCAGTCGGTTAAGCATTCGACTGGATCTCAGCTCAGGTCATGATCTCAGGGTTGTGAGTTCAAGCCCCGTGTGGAGTTCAAGCCCCAAGCCCAGCATGGAGCCTACTTAAAAACAAAACAAAAAACCTCTACCCCAAAACAAAAAACTCTATGTGTATTTACTTCAAGAAAATGAAAACAAAAAATCAAAAACAAAAAAATGACAAATTAACCATGTGATGTAGCTTCCATGAAAAGCTACTGCTTTCAAGTTCAAAGAAATGCCATTGTCCTCTGTGTCCAGGGGAAGAAAGAGGAAGAAGGATGATGTTAGCAAAGTGAAACATGGGACATTTTGGAGAACTTCGCAGTGATGAGTACCTCATAGTTCTGTTCTTACAGATGGAGCGGCTCTGGTTGGCCAGCAGACATTTTGAGGGTATCCAGGCCTCACAAGGTCTGCAGGGGCTTTCCGTTCTCCTCTCCCTTCATCCTTGCATCACATGCTTTCTGCGACCAGGCATGGAGGCTGAGGGGACAGGGCCTGCCCAAGATTCCCTGGCAGGGAGGAGGTGGAATGCTTTCTCTCTAGCTCCCAGGCCTCCCTCTGTGGATTCAGTCACCATGGCCCCAGGCATCAGGGACAGGCTGCGTAAAGCTCAGGACGTCTCGTCTCACTTTCAGGAGCACAGCGATGGTGGTGAGGTGGTGGGGGCCATGAATGAATGATCAGGACCCACAATGAAAGTTCCAGGTTCTTCACATTCCAGGGCCAGAGAACCAGCACTCTTCCCCATGCACTGTGGAGAGATGCCTTCTCAACAGAACCAAGATGAGGAGAGGAGCTAGAGAGAGGGGAGCTGAGCAAGGAGGATCCCGAGGAACCACATTCTGTTCCCGTCATGTGTCCTCTGGGCTCCTGGTTAGTTCAGTGGCCTGGGTGCTGCCAGAGAGGGGACGTGGACTCTGGGGAGCAGTGGCAGGGAGGACAGCCAGTGTGGGGCCCTGAGTTGGCCGTGTGGAAGCTGGACCCCACTGCGTCGGCCGGCCTGGGGTAGAGAAGATGGTGGGGGACCGGCCGCACAGGACAGAGAGGTGTTTGTGAGACCGGCTGCTGGCAGGCTACAGACATGGCTAAGTCTCTCGAGGCCACAAGGGACCCCAGAGGAGATCAGCAGGAATGGCCACGGGTGGGAGACTGTCTGTCTGTCTGTCCTCAATGCAATACCAGGGAAGTAGTGCAGGGGGTGGAGGGGAGCTGAGGTGTCCCTCACTGGGGCAAAGTCAGGGGGCTTTGAGCCAAAGACAATACTAAAGGTTTACAACAAGCTCGGCTAAATTTTGCAAACGGCACTGAGTCTGCTTAGGAATCAAAAATGACTTAACATTTTGGAATTGGACTAAAACGTCTTTGGGGGAGGCCACTCCCCATTGGAGCAAGGCGGGAGTACAGGCGAGGGTTAGAAGCCCGCCGTACCCTCTTCCCCAGGCGGCTCTAGCACGTTCCCAAGAGTGCGGAGGCTTAAATCTTGAAGTCAGGGAGGTCAGGAGTCCCTCCGGCTGGCACAGGGTAAAATCAAAGGGTGGGCAGGGCCAGGTTCCCTCCTAGAGGCTCTGTGGAAGAGCCATTTCCCTGTTATGTTTGGCTTCAAGAGGCCCCTCGTGTTCCTGCCTGCGACCATCCAGTGTGATCTCCCCATCTCCTGGCCACCAGTCAGCAACCTTAACTCCACCTGTACCCTTCATCCCCTTTTGCCCGTGACCAGACACCATCACAGGCTGGGGTGGGCAGGCTCACCACACCAGCCACCTGGGGATTTCAGCTCCTGTGGGATGAGAGGCCCACGAAAGGGCTTCCGTGAACTTATGCATTCAACATCTTCTATTTTGCCTCGGGGGAGCCAGGAAGAAAAGGGGGAAAACGGGATGGATGGTTCCGCCATCTTCAACAGAATTCCACCCCATGGTGCCGCGTGTTGCTGACCTCCTTAGGAGTCGGGGGACAGACATGGGTCTCTGTTTCTGGGAGATGTCTGCCTCATCGGAGGGAACATCTTTGTTTTCAAGAGTCTGAGGAGTTGGGAAGGTTCTCAAAGCAGGACGAGAGCTCACAGATAACACAGGGCCCCGCTAGCCAGAGCAGGGGGCCCATGGTCCAGTATAGACCAGTATAGACCAGAAGAGGAGCCAGTGAGGGCCAGAGGCCAGCAGTCCCGGGGCTGCGGGGAGGGCACAGGGGCTGAGTCCACAGGTGCAGGCCTGGGGGTCAGGAGGTCAGGTCTGCTGCAGGCCTGACCTCAGGTCCTGTCACTCGGGGAGCATTTGGTGGCCACCACACATGGAGGAAGGGAGGGAAGGGGTGCAGTGGGAGCAGCCCTCAGATATCAGTTATGAAATAGCTTGGATGCATCAGGCCCTAGGAATATTGAAGTTCCCTACCCTGACCCTGCCCGAGCCTTGGAATTACCTGGGGAGCTTGCACAACCGCCTACCTCTGAGACTCTGATTTAATGGATCTGGGGTAGGGGCTTGGCCATTGGGGTTTTGTTTATTGTCTTAATAAAATTGTCCAGATGAGTAATAGGAAGCCAAGGTGGAGAACCAGTTATGTACATGTTATCTCTGAACCCTTATTAAAACCTCCCTGCTGGGGGTGCTGTTTTTAGCCTTAATAGAGACCTCAAAGAGATTAAGTGATTTACTAAAGGCAGCCCAGGTAGGGATCGACTAACCTAAGCTTTCAGCTTGGTACCTTCTTACGCCCGAGTTCCCGCCCCGTTAACTCTGCCAGGCTGACGCCAAGCCGGTAAATGTTTTTCCTTTCATAACAGAACTGAAAGCAGAACCCTTGTTTGAGAACTTCCAATACTGGGGAGGCCTCAGCCCTTAGCTGTGTCTTGTTCCACATAATAGGAACCGCAGTATGAAAATGCATCTCAGAAAAGTAACAAGCGCCGCACACTAAGGCACCATGGGTTACAAGCCCTCTACATGCCCCATCTCACAACACCACCTTGTGGTTTTGAGCCCATTTTACAGAGAAGGCAATGGAGGCTGAGATCTCAGTAGTTAGTGGAAAAATCAGAAGCCAAACCCTGGTCTTTCTGACCCCAGGGCCCTCTCCTGCAACCACTGAAAGGGGGCTTTGGGAGGTGAATGAAAATTCAGATGCCAGGGTCCCAGGCCCCTATCCCCACAGCCAGCTCTGATGGGTGGGTTCAGTGTGGGCCTCAGGGATCAGCATTTTTAATAAGCAGTGCATGGGGCTCAGCGCCAGGGGGGAACATGTCTGGGGCCAGTCAGCAGAGTCTGCAGCAGGGACGGATGAGCACACTGGAGGCTGGTCCCTCTGCCCCGGCCCTCTACCTCTATAGTCCGAGGAAGCAGCGGCAGTATGGTGGGGAGCAAGCCGCTGAAAAGGACCCGTGGAACAGTTTGCTTGTCGCAGTTTGCTTGTCACAGTGCCTGAAATTCCATCACCCACAAGTCACTGCAAAACTCCGGGCTCCCTCTCTTCCTACTTCCTCTATTCAAACTCATTTGCCTGGGAGTGCCAGACTCTGAGGAAGAGAAACTGATTTTTACTAGGGTGTGAATGACTTCCTTGGTTCCTCAAGGCATTGGATTCCTTCCTTGGATTCCCTAGGGCACTGGCAAGAGCAAGGGCATCCTAGGATCTCCTGCAAAGTCCCCAGAGGATGTAAGTGGATGTGATGTAGGAACAAAGACTCTCTTATCTAGGCTTGTCCTGCTCTCCATCAGAGTGATGAAGACCCAGAAGGCAAGAGAAGATTGGACACTGAGGTGGGGGAAAGATAGCTTATTTAGAATATGAGAGGCTTCTATTTGTTTCTAAACCGAGAAGGAGCCGGGACAGAAGATATGAATAAAATACAGAGAAGAGAGACACTTTCCTGGCCCGAAGGAAGGATGGGCTTTTAAAAGGGAACAAGGATGTAGAGAGAGGGTGCTGGGGCCTGGGAGCAGGAAGTGGAGAGCCAACATCCACTGTTCGTTCTGTCTGAAGTAGGAGCCAAAGTCAGCGGATGCTGGGTGGGGCGAGTGGGAGGCAGACCTGCGTCGTCATTGCTGGGAGGAACGCATTCTTCCTCCCAGCTGGGCCCGCATGCTCATTGCCTCTCACACTGCCTTGGGGCCTATCCATCGCGTTGTTCACCGCCTGTCTTTACCACCATGTCCAAGGCCTAGATGTCACCTGGGCCCAGTGGGTGCTCCCTACAGATCAGGGACTCCAGGAATAAATGAGACTTGGGCCTCTTCCTTGGCCTGTGGCAGGACGTCCCCTCTGAGGAGGTGGGCAGGTGGCAGCTCGGAGCTCACATTGCCCCGCTGGGCCCCACTGCCTCCCTCCCCCCTGCCATGGGAGCTCCTGGCAGTAAGCCTCAGGCTGACAAGCGGAGGCCCGTGTGATGCTGTGGGTGGAGCTCCAGCTTCTTTCTGGTCCCGCGGCCCGCACAACCTCCCCGGGAGCCTGGCTGCAGCACTGAGTGGGTTGGGGCGGGAGGGCAGCCAAGCAGTCACCGTCCCAGCCCTGGCTCTCACTTCCTCAAAAGACATTTCTGGGGAGTCGGGACAGAACTCATAGTGTGCCCTCACCAGGAATTCTGGAGACTGTGGGTTTATTCAGCACTTGCTTTAAAACAAAAACGAAAACAAAACAAAACCCCGAAAAACCAAAAAGCAACCAAGTTCTACTATGGAGGAAGACAATGGCACACGCACATATAAGAAACGTTTCACAACGAACTGTCTTTCTGACCTGTGATGTGCACCAATGTTTTCCCGCCTTGTCTAGTCAAGCTCATGAAAAAAATACACAATGTGAGTGAGCCCCTGTGTTTCTTTCAAGACCCACTAGTGGGCAAGTCCTGGATATAAGAACTTGAGTTTTTCTCAAGAAAAATTAATGACCTCAAGTAGCTATGAGTCACAAAAGGTGGGGAGAGGACGTGGATGTGTTGGAGCAGGGGGATCGAGGTTCCAGCTGGAGTTGGAAGAGGCCTCCAACGTCTCTGTGCGAGGGGGCTTGGCAGAAAGGTGGGGATTCTGTTCCTCACTTGCTCTCTTCCCTTGGATGCAACTCCCCTTACCCGAGGCCTGCCCTGCCCAGGACAGCAGCCACTGGCCCCATGAGGCCGCTGGGCACCTGCTGGGTGTCAAAGACATCGTGTAGAAAGAACATAAAAGATCATTAATAAATGTTGATATAGGGGCGCCTGGGTGGCTCAGTTGGTTAAGCGACTGCCTTTGGCTCAGGTCATGATCCTGGAGACCCTGGATCGAGTCCCACATCGGGCTCCCTGCTCAGTGGGAAACCTGCTTCTCCCTCTCTCATTCCCCCTGCTTGTGTTCCCTCTCTGGCTGTGTTTCTCTCTGTCAAATAAATAAAATCCTTAAAAAAAATAAATGTTGATATAGATTACTTGGAAAAGGATACTTCGGATGTATTGGGTTAAGTTAATGTCTTATTAAAATTAATTTCAGCTTCTTTTTTCCCCTCTCTTTTAATTTTCCCTCTCTGCTGAGATTCTTCCCTCTTGTGCCCCTGCTCACACTTGGATCGTTAGGACCAACCAGCTGCCTCCGTCTGTGGAGCAGGTGACTCTTGATTTTGGCAGGGGAGGTCTTGAGTTTGAGCCCCGCGTCAGATTTAGAGATGACTTAAATACATAAACTTAAAAACAATTCGTTTGGGGTGGGGAGCCATATCCTCTGATTCACAATATCATTTCTAGAAACACAGCCTGAGAAGTACCCCGAAGGAAGTAAAAGTCCAAGGCAGAACCCATAGACCTCAGCATAAGGAAACAGGGAGGCACTTCGTGGGCAGTGAGGGGCAGGCGTGGGAGAGAACCTCACAGGCCCACCCAATGGGTCGTGTGTGCAGCAGTCGCTAGGCAGGCAGGAAGGAAGAGACCCACAAACCTGCTGGGAACCCCAGGTCCTGGGAAAGCAGAGCAGGGGCCGTGCCTCCGTGGCAGCCGTGTCTCCCCACGTTCCTGGTGTGTGTGGCAGGAGCCTTCCGAGAGAAAGCCCAGAACACAGACCTCTCCCTGAGCGAGGCAGGAGCCTCCCCTCTCACTCTCCTGCCCAGCCCTGCTGTGAACCACAAACTGAACACACTGTCAAGACTCCGTGTATCTCATCTAAAAAGAAATTTTGCTCACTCCTCCCCAATAGATGGCTTTTGCGGCATTTCCGCAGCGTTGGGTGTGATGCATTTGCCCTGGGCAGAACCTTCCAGACTCACGGGTGACTCAAACTTCCGGCTAAGTTATCCCAGATTTCTGCAACCCAGAAGTCCTTCCTCGGATCCAACTAGATTGTCTTATGCTGTTGCTGGTTTTCTTATGTATTTGGCTCTGAACATGAGCAGGACACCTAGAGCCCTGTCCCTGGGGGACTGACTGGAAACAACATTGGTGCGGGGTTGGGGTGGGGAGCTGGGGACACCTGTGCCTGGTGACAGCCAGCAAGACTTGCACGTCCTCTCTAGAACGTGTTTAACCAAAATAAGACAATTTTTCAAACTATGTATGCATAGGGGAGAAACTAAGAGGCCAATAGCGAACTCTCTACTGCAGTTGTTGCGACGTTGTTCAATGTGGGGTCATTCTTTCCCCTTGTTTCTCTGAAATTCTCATTTTCGTCTATCCTAAGAAATACCGAGAGGCCCTCAGGTCTTGTCTTCATCAGGCTCCACAGTCCCATTCTCAGAGCTCTCTGGGAGGGCCACACCCTGGCCTCCAAGCGCCAGGAAATGGGGTGGCTCTTGGGACAAGTGATGCGTGACAGGGTGGGACTAGAAACACCAGGCTAGGCCCTGTCCACGGTGATGTCCTCTGGGTAGCAGCAGATGGCTGGACGGGGATCTGACCCCAGCCTGGCACAGCTTGACCCCGAGGCCATGGGAACCTCACCAGTCCCTACGCCCCAGACACACACGCACGAAGTCACCAAGGGAGGGTGGTGGCTAGGTGTTTCCTACATGGGCCCCAAGATGTAGCCCGAAGTTGGTATCATCATTGCCTTGCCCCCTCACCTCTGCACAGACCCTTTAGGGTCCTCCTAGTTACCAACTCCCCATACTCGCCATCAGAGACCAGAGAGGGCTAACCACCTCTCTCTGGTGGATGCAGCTTGCAGCCCATCATTAGGTCATTTCGACCCTCCCACAGACCCGTGGGGGAACGGAGGCCCAGAGGGGTGCAGTGATTCAGGATTCAGCCAGCCGGTGAGCAGCAGAGTGCGCTCGCCAAGGCCACCCAGAGATTCAGCTACACCGCGCCCCCCCCAGGCGGCCAAAGCCCAGACGCCTACCTGGGTTGCAAGGATGTCCATCTGTGAGCGGCTGAGGGGACAGCAGGAGCCTGAGTGTGGTGGCTCAGACGCAGCTGTCAGGAGGCTTTCCTCACCCACGGGCCTCCCACTCACCCCGGAGCAGTGAACCCCAGCCAGACCGCACTTCCCCTTCCTGCTCAGCCCTTGGGTGGGGGAGAGGCCCTGGCGCCCACAAGACGGCCGGCCGTATCCTTCTTCCAGGGAAGCTTGCTCCGGCGGCTCCCAGGAGCCAGAATCTTCTCCTGCAAGGCCCGGCCGAGGACCATCCCGGTTGTGGGGGTCAGCGTGGAGGAGGGGCCCAGCTCAGCAGGGTGGACCAAGTAGCCCTGGGGTCCCCACAGATGAGTCTGGGTGAACACTCCCGGCTGCGGCTGCCAGCCTGGGGCTCCGAGAGCGAGGATGCAGGCTCCTACCCAGAGGCAGCCCCTGGCTGGACCCGGGCTCGGGTGGGACGCACACAGCGTCCCTACGGAGAGCCTCTGGAGGACACCCGGGTCCACCCAGGGGCTGCGAGCCAGCTTCTCTGTGAGCGTGTGTCCCAGGCTGCTCCGGGACATGGCCTATGGGCCGTCCTGGCTGGGCTGGGGTCTACCGCACGGCCGACAGTCCCCAGCAGGGCCCACTGCCACTTACCGCCCAGGGAAGGGGCAGGGAGCCAACCAGCCATTCTGCGGAATTGACCGTTTTGACTAAAATGAGCATCCTGGGGGTAAAAATAGGCACACACCAGCCTGCACTGTGTCTGCCCCGAGAAAGGGTATTTTGACTCTCTGTGGTAACCGCGCTACCCTGGGCTTTCTGGGACTTAGCAACCGGCTAACAGGAGGCAGGATCCCTGATCTTCAGGCTTTGTGAATTTCCAAGACGACACTGTGCTGGGGCCGCTGTTCAACTGCCGGCGACGGTCCTGGACTCAGACCTGGGGCCGTGTCCTCAGTCAGGGGCCAGAGCTGCTAAGTCCCATCCCGGAGTCCCTGCGGGGACCAGGGCCCACCCCTGTCTGGCTGCATCTCCTGGGCCTGGGGGGTCATCACCTCCACGTTCCTGCTGAGCACCCCAAAGCTTTGTGAGGGCACGGCTAGAGTCGGCGCATATGTGGCTGGGCGGCCCAGGAAGGCTCCTGAGCCCTGGTCTGTCGTGTGCAAACTCTGCTCTTTCTTACGAGGATCCAGCCAAAATTGCACTGCTCAAAACCCCCCTACAAACAAATTCAAAATGATCTTTGGAGAGGTGAACCCGTGCTTCTGCGGGTAGAGCTGATCCTCTGCCCCCAAGGCCAGGGCTCCTTCTGTTGCATCCCATCGATTCGTGTAGCACCAGCTCTCATTCGGTGACCCAGCATTCTGGACAGATCCATTGTCCATGTGCACAGGACACACCCAAGCCAGGCCTGGGGCTCCTGGGGTCAGAATCCCACCTGCACTTTGTTGACAGCGTCCTGCATCAGCCCCTCCCCCACCCGAGCCTCAGTTTCCTCCCTTGCAAAACAAGTGAGCGCAAAGGTGACACCCAGGTGCCCCCGGAACTGGGCCTGGACGGGGTGCCCACACAACCCTGGGCACAACGGAAAATGCCTGGTAGGTGTGTACTGACCGAGAAAAGAAGCCGGGCCGTCTGCAGGGAGAGTGACATACGTTTCCTTCCAGCAAACCAGAGGGCTTGTTGGCCAGGCTCTGTGCTAGGTCTGGCGAGGCTCAGAAGCAGTGCCTGCCCTCAGGGAAGCCCTTCAGAGTATGGGGGGCAGGCGAGGGCATGCTGTAATGCCGGTGAGTTTCAACGTCTATCACAAGTCTGTACTCGGAGGTGGAGGAGTTGTGGTCCACTCCATGGTGGAGCCCACCTTCTCCAGGACAGAAGGGCACCTGTCACTAAGTCTTGAGAGCTGTGAGTGCTCCCCATGGGAGCATAGGAGTGGCAGGGCTGGGAGTGCAGTAGCAGCATTTGAATTGGGCCTTGAAGGATGTGTAGGAGTTCGTGCAGTGGAGAGAACAGGGGCAGACGCTGGAATGTTTGGCAGTGGGTGGAGGTGGACAGCAAAGGGGGGGCCCCACCCCAGAGCTTGCAGACCTGCCTATTTCCTTGCTGCCCACACTCTTCCCCTGACTTTGTCGTTGTCTTCCCACCTGGAGACGGGCAGGAGGTCTGTTTGGCCTTCCTTTTGCTGCTGGGAGGTGCCCATGCTCTGTGGGTCTGGGCAATGCAAGGGCCCCACAGCTCTGGGAGAATGGGGGACGCCCTCTGGTGGCCGTCTGCAGTGCCTCCATTCCTGACTCAGGGTCTCACCCGCCCTGCTCCCCACGGGGGACAGTTGGACACAGGCGACCTTGGCCTCTGGAAGCCACAGAACCCAAGACCCTCAGACTGGAGGGACTTGGGAGGGATTTCCTCCTTCCCTCCCCCCGGGAACCCACGTCCTCATCCGCGTCCTGCCAGCTGACCACAGCACCTGTGTCACACACAGAATAAGGCCTCCTTGTTGAGTGTCAACCCCTGTCATGACCAGTGACTGAAGGGAGGGCTGGATGGGGCCATGGGGGCAGACACAATGCTTCCAGGCACTGAGGTTTGCTCCTTCGGATCTCAGAAGGGCTCACGGGGAGGGGGAGTGACTTCCAGACCCAGAGCTGGAACCCACAGTGGGCGCTCTTGAGCCGGTGGTGGCTGAAGAAGGGCCCAGAGCTCTGAGTACCACACTTTGAGACCCTGAAATCCAGGAAGCTGCGGGCCACCTGTTGTGGGGGGAGGAGCGCTGGGTTTGGCCAAGTCTGTCTGGAGTGCGCCCCCCGCTTCTCCCCCACCACCCGCCCCAGCCCAGCCACACACTGAACAACCCTTCCCGTCCAGCAGGCTGCCCGGGTCCTGGAAATAGGACAGGACAGGGAGGAAACCCTTGTTTTATCCTTGCTCCTTGCCTTCATACTGAGCTCCTTCCCATCTGGTCCAACACTTTGTCACCCTATGATTCAAAAGAAACAAAAAAATCAACAGTTCCTATTTTGGACTAGACTCTGGTGTTTTCCCCTAGAGACTTATTTATAATCATTGTCCATCCCATGAAGTGATTCAGTAATCGGCCAGGGCTTTGGTCCACGTGCCCCCACACTTGGGGAGACTTCTGGGGTGGGGGAGGGGGTGCTCAGCAGCCTGAAGTGCAAAAAAGAGTTAGCCTTGGGAGTGGGAGCCTGTGCAGCTGTCCCTCTTTGTTCACGTCTTCCGTGGGAAGGTGAGAGGTGGTCGTGTGTCTGCATGGTGATGGAACGCCGTGGGGAACGGGACCCAGTCCCTAGCTCCAGCTGGCTCCCAGTCCAGTGCGGATAAAGGCAAAGAAGTGCGTTAATTACTACAGTCAGGATAATTGCGGCAGTGACCACAGCAGAGCCCAGAGCTAGACTCTAGTATGCTTGGGAATTTAGAAGATGCCAGTGGTGGTGGTTCAGATCAGCATGGAAAAGATGGGCTACTCATTTCATAGTCCTTCCTGGTCGCTTTGAAGAACTACAGAGCTGGACCCCAGTCTCCCAGGAAAACATATTCAAAAACATTTAAAGATGTAACTTTAAAACAGAAGCAAATACAGATAATTTTCTTCTTAAAATCATCATGGGTGGGGAAAGACTTTCTAAGTCGGCTACAAAAGCAGAAATCCTGAAAGGAAGCACTGATAAGTTTGATTTCAAAGTCTGTGGAGGGAGAGAGAGACCAAGTGCGTTGTTGCAAGATGGGTGTCTAAATTGGAATAAAAATGGGAAAAGGACCAGTGTGTCTAATCTGAAAACATCTCTTACAAGCTAATAAGAAATGAAATGAGGGGTTCCTGGGTGGCTCAGTCAGTTAGGCATCCAACTGTAGGTTTTGGCTCAGGTCTGATCTCAGGCGCCTGGGATCAAGCCCCACAACAGGCTCCATGCTTAGAATGGAGTCTACTTGAGATTAGCTCTCTCTCCCTCTGCCCCTCCCCATGCTCGCTCTCTCTCTTTGTGGAAAACAAAAACAAAAAAGAAAAGAAAATTACCCTAAGGAGATGCCTAGACAAATGGTAAAGGGGTTTGGGTGGTACTGTTCATAATAGTGAAAAGTTAGGAGCAATTTGGCGATCAACCACGTACTAGTTAAATATGTTATTCTGCCTAACCCTGTGCACCGATAGAAATGGACATATAATTCTACACTTTTAGTTGTAGAACAATGATCACGACTTCTTGTTGAGCAAATAAAGCAGATGCTAAAGCTGCGTGTGTAAAGGTTATAAATCATACACTTAAATCTGTCAAGAAAGATGAAGACCAGTATGTTACCAGTGGTTACTGCTGAGTGGGTGGGCTTCCTAGGGATTTAAATTGTCTTCTTTTAACTGTCTGGGGATGTTTGGGTATGTTCGTAAATCACAAAAATAAGAACTCGTCTTTAAAGTGCTCTGAGAGGGGTGTGGGAAGCCAGAGCACGTATGGGAACTGGGAACCCTCCCCAGGCGCCCTCCCCCAGGGTGGCTGTGCTGTCCCCAACCACAGCCAGGCAGCCCCTTGCCCTCCTGCCCCTGTCCTGAGGTCGCTGCAGTGAGATCTTCCTGGTCTAGAGGCTGGGTCAGTGTGTAGATATCTGGGGGTGTGTGGGCATGCAGTGGCCATCTCTTGGAGATGAGGGTGTCCTTGCCCACTGTCCCCATTCTGGAGGTGCAGATCCCCTTGCGAGGGCATGGGGAACACTTACAGTCCTGTCCTTACTCTCACATTTCATCAGCTGCCAATTCCCAGGACCCATGAATATGTCACCTTGTTTGGGCAAAGGGACTCTGAAACGGTGACACTATCCTGCTGACCCAAGTAGGATGGGTCATTGCCAGGGTCCCTCCCCCCTGCCCAAGAAGGAAACAGAGCTATGACCCCAGAAGTGAGTGGTCAGGACAAGGCAGGAAGTGGCCATCTGATTCACCCCTAGAGCCTCCAAGAGGATCAGGTCCTGCTGAGCCCTGCCGGCTTCTGACAGAGCTGCGGCAGCAGTAGGAACAAACGCCTCTCCAGCGCCTTGGGGGGCCTCCCATCCTCTGGCACGCTCATGCCTAAGCCAGCTCGCCAAGGTTTCTGTCCTTTGCTGCCCAAGACAAGCAAGTGTCACGTTGATGGACAGGGGTTCCCTCACCCTGGCACTCCTTCTTATCACCTCCACGCTGCTCCCTGGAACCTTCTAGATGTTAGGCCATGTCATTGTTTGTTGTTTGGGTGAGAGCTGAGGTTGGGGGCGGTGGGAGGAGGAAGGTTTGTTTTTAAACATCACGTGCATAAAAAGTTCAGTCTAAGAAGCTGTGGAACGTTGCTCCTTTCAGCCTTCCCCGCACGTTCACCGTGAGTCTTACTGTTGCAAGCGCGCGGCTCAGGGACATTGGAACGTTCACAGTGTCGTGCAACCATCACCACTGTCCGTCTCTGGAACTCTTCATCTTCCCCGGTCGAAACTCTGTCCCTGTGAAACACAAGCTCCCCCAGCCCCCGGCAGCAACTTGTTCTTTAAAAAGGCTAAAGCATTTTTGAAACATTGACAAACCAACCATTTTACCTCCTGGCAAGTGTGTGGATGGCCAGGCCGCCGAGCTGTCCTTGGACTATCCTAGTGTAAAGCCGTACAGAAACGTTCATAGCAAGCCTCCGCCGCCACTCTATCCAGAAAAATCTCAACTTCACCTTCATAGCCTGTTCACCAACCACACATGCTACAGCTGGTGGGGACCAGGGCACAGAAGTGAGGTCTCCCTGGGAGCCCACAGGGCACCCCCTGCTGTCCGCATGCCCCAAAGGGGCCCCTTTAGGTCTCAGTGCTAGAGAGCTGGATTTTCCAGGTGAAGGGACCTACCCAGTTGGGTGTTCAGGGATAATTTTCAATAAAAAATAAAATAATGAATCTCATGCAGATGCAAAAACAAACACCTGTTAAAGATTGATTTATTTATTTGAGAGAGAGAGAGCGAGAGCACAGGGGGAGGAGCAGAAGGAGAGGGAGAGAATCTCTCTCTGCCCAGTGCAGAGCCTGACACAGGGCTCGATCTCAATGACCCTGAGATCATGACCTGAGCCCGAAGTCAAGAGTCGGACACTTAACAAACTGAGCCACCTGTTAAAGATTTTTTTTTTTAAATTTATTTATTTATTTGACAGAGAGAAACATAGCCAGAGAGGGATTACAAGCAGGGGGAGTGAGAGAGGGAGAAGCAGGCTTCCCGCTGAGCAGGGAGCCCGATGTGGGACTCGATCCCGGGTCTCCGGGATCATGACCTGAGCCGAAGGCAGTCACTTAACCAACTGAGCCACCCAGGCGCCCCTAAAGATTTTATTCTACTCAGTGAGTAGAATAATTGGTGAGGTAACCAAGATGATGGTTTAACAGGTTTAAAAGGAAGTCCCATCACAGAAATGAAAAGTACAAATATAGTGAATAATATTGTAATTAAAAAAAGAAAAAAGAAGAAAACCCAAAGAACAGACCCATTTCTAGAGCAGAAATATTGAAATGAATGCACTGTTGTCCACCAGACTGGTTTTTCCACGGAACCAGGGAGGCAGGGAAGAAAGTCAATTCAGCCTGTGTAGGGTACGGGCAAGAATTATTCTTCTGTTGCCGGCAGCCTTCTACACTTCACAGAGGAACCAGATCAGAAGACCCAGAGGGGGACTCCTCTAGGGTTTCCGCAATGCATGATTTTCCACTGAAACACAACATTTTCTCTACATGAGAGAAGGCAGGGCCGAGGTAAGGGAATCAGAAAGAAGAGAAGGTGAATGGAGCTTCTTAGAGAGGGAGTGCATTGGGTAATTCCAGATCTACAAGAGGAAGGGCACTCCTATATCCAAGAGATGTGAGAGCTTCTGGGATTCACCTGTGACCCATGACCTGGGTTCCTGCTGAATTCCACAGTGGAAGTCAGATGGGGAAGACCCGAGGGCTGGCTTCAGGTACAGCTGGAAAGGTGAGGCCACGATGCAAGGCTGGACCCTACAGCCCCCTACGGCACCAGGGCTGGAGTTGAAGGCAAGCCCATTCAGCCAGTGCTGCTGCCTTGGGTCTCCACGGCAGGGAAACCCTGAATGCCAAGGCAAATGGAGCAGAATCAGAGCCAGAAAGACAGGGTCACCCTGGTGATGCCCCAGGAACTCCCTGAGTGGGAATCCGAAGGACCCTGTGAGGGAATTCCTGCTTGGGAGACATTCTGGGCCCCCCGTGATCTCCACCCTAGAACCCCCAAAGTTTGGCGGGGAGAGGAAGCACTTCAGTACCCACGGAGCTGAAGACTGTCTCAGAAGCTTAGAGCTTTGCTGGTGGAGGCTAAACTCGGCTCGTACCTCCATCCGTCCAGCCTATGCCTGGATTCTCAGGGAAATGACCAATTCTCAGTCCTACCGGCAGGTGGCGCACTCACCCCGCGGGGTGGGGGCGGCTGCAAGTGCAGAACCCCCACCCCCACCCCCTGGCCTCCTGCTGAGACTTCGCTGGGCGTCTGGGGGTTGGGCAGGGTGGTGGGCAGCAGGCGCGGCTGAGAGCTGAAAGCCCCTACAGGAAAGGGGTCCTGGCCAGAAGTCCCTTCTTCAACCATCCTCACTGCACCCCGTGCTTATTTCTCTTACTGTTTCGCTTCACTTGGTACAAGGTTGGAAATACCAACCACTAAAAATCCATTGATTCTACAACAAAAAACACCAAGTAACCCAATGAAAATATGGAGAGAAGACCTGAATAGACATTCCCCCGAAGCAGATATACAAATAGCCAACAAGCCCTTGGAAGGATGCTCCATATCATTAATCACTTAGGGAAATGCGAATCAAGACCACAATGAGTGGGACACTGGGGTGGCTCAGTCCGTTGAGCGTCCAACTCTTGATTTTGGCTCAGGTCCCGAGTTCAAGCCCTGCTTTAGGCTCCATGTCTTCTTAAAAAAACAACAAAACAAGACAACCACGATGAGATATCTTCACACCCACTAGGATAGTTACTATTAAAAAACAAACACTCCCAAACCCCAGAAAATACCAAGCATTGAATAAGACGTGAGGAGATTGGAATCCTTGTGTCCTGATCCTGGGTACGGACAATGGTGCAGCTGCTCTTGGAAAACAGCACGGCAGGTCCTCAAAGTATTAAAAATAGAATGACTGTGTCATCTAGAAATTATACTTCTAGGCGTATACTCCAGAGAACTGAGGGTAGGATCGCAAAGAGATATTTATGCCCCTGTATTCATAGCAGTGTTATTCACCGTAGCCCAAAAGTAGCAACAACCCAAGTATCCATCGACAGAGGAGCAGGCAAACAAAACGTGGTCTGTCCATACAGTGGCCCTTAAAAGGGAAGGACCTTCTGACACCTGCTATGACATGGGTGAGCTCTGAGGACATTACGCCCCATGAAATAAGCCTTTCACAAGAGGACAATATCGTGTGACTCCACTTTTATGAAGAATCTAAAGCAATCAAATTCATCAAGATGGGAAGTGGGATGGTAGCCACCAGGAGCTAGGCAGAAGGAAGAAAACTGATCGGTAAAACCGGAATCACACTTCACATGTCAAAATTAATATCAAAGAGCTTTTAATGTTTCAATGTAAAAATTAAAACTAATATTCTTGAAGTGAGGAAGACTTTCTAAATACATCTTAATATCAGAAACCATAACTGAAAAGGTGATTGATTTTATTTTATTTATTTTTTTAAAGATTTTATTTATTTATTTGACAGAGAGAAACACAGCCAGAGAGGGAACACAAGCAGGGGGGGTGAGAGAGGGAGAAGCAGGCTTCCCGCGGAGCAGGGAGCCCGATGTGGGACTTGATCCCATGTCTCTGGGATCATGACCTGAGCTGAAGGCAGTCGCTTAACCAACTTAGCCACCCAGGCGCCCTGGTGATTGATTTTAATGAAAACAAAAACATGGAAACAATAGTAATCTTTTTCCCTCTCAAAATATATTAACTAGACACTATGTGCTCTGCTGCTGATGTTTGGGGGGCTACTGCAGCAAATAAAACAGATCAATCTCTGCTCTCATACAGCTTGTTTTTTAACTAGGAGACAGCATAAATAATATATAATATGTCAGGTGGTAATAAGGATTTTGGAGGAAAATGGAGCAGGTTAAGGGAGATTGGAGTTAGAGTAAGAGTGAGCTTCGTTTCAGACATGGGGTGCAGAAAGCACAGTCTTGAAAGACAAAAGAAAAATTGTGAGACGGCACTTCTGAACTTTACCTTAGGAGAGCTATTTCATGTCTCAGAGCCCCCCTTGCACCCATGCAAAATGGGGACAAAAACTGTAGCTTGCATTTACTACATGCCTATTCAGTATTCCAGGAACTTAATATGATCACTTCACTTAATTTCCCTACAACTCTTGGAACTAAGTATTATTAACAAGCGATCTTACACGTGAGAGGGCTGAAGCATAAGAAATGTCATGTGACATCATGTGTCTACCTAGGGTAAATTAGGCTAATAAGTAACAGTGATGGGATGTGAACCCAGGTACTTGAAATTCCAGGCCCTATGACCCGTGACATTGATCGCACATGCCCAGTTGATGATCAGCAAAGGCGTCAAGGGGATTCAGTGGAGAAGGAAAGGAAATAGTTTGCCGAAACTGTAAGACATCTATCACCACGCAGATAGAACCAAACCAAAATACTCAAAACGGATCACAGAACTAAACTCTAAAACTTAAAACTCAGTTGGTTAAGCGACTGCCTTCGGCTCAGGTCATGATCCCGGAGACCTGGGATCGAGCCCCACATCGGGCTCCCTGCTCGGCGGGAAGCCTGCTTCTCTCTCTCTCACCCCCCCTGCTTGTGTTCCCTCTCTGGCTGTGTTTCTCTCTGTCAAATAAATAAAATCTTTAAAAAAAAAGATTAAAACTTAAAACTAATGAACTTAGCACAAAATCTTCATGACCTTTGGTTCAGCAAAGGTTTCTCGGGGATGACGTCAAAAGCACTATCTATGACAGAAAAATAAAATCAATACATTTGACTTCATCAAAGTGAAAACTTGTCTTCTAAGGATGCTGTTAAGAGAACTGAAACGGTGAGCCACAGGCAGGAAGAGAATACTGGAAGCACATATATTCAATAAAGCCTCGTGTACCGAGTGGACAAAGGACCCCAAGACTTCACAATAAGAAAGCAGTTCAGTTAAAAATGGGGAAAACATTGAACGGACATTCTATCACCTGGCAAACACACCCATGAAAACCTGTTCATCGTCCTTAGTGGCTAGAGGGAGGTGAACGGCAACCTCGGTGAGGGATCAACACACCTGTCAGAGTGGTTGAAAGGAGAGAGTCTGGGTGTCCACGTGCTGACGAGGACATGGAGGACCTGGCCCTTTCGTGGCCTGCTGGAGGGAATGTGAACCAGAGCAAGTGTTCTGGAAAATAGCTTGGTAGTTTCTGGAAGAGTAAAGCACATGCTTGGCATTACTGCCCACGAGTCCCCTGGATGTCTGCAAAGAGAGCAGATAGGCTCACTGAGGCTTGTGCACCAACGTTCAGAGCAGCTTTGTCTGAGAGTGAAAAACTGGGAGCGAACTAAACGTCCATCAGCAAGCACGTGGATGAACAAACTGTAGCTGGTTCCTGCTTGCGGTGGAAAAGGATTAAACTCAAAGGCAGAAAGAATGGAGCTAGTGACCTGCACAACAGAGGAGTGAATCTCAGAATAATTGTGCCGAGTGAAAGAAGCCAGGTGAGAGGGGTCCTCTGTGGTTCCAATTACACCTAAGCCTCCAAATTGCAAACTGACCTACAGGGACAGAGCTCACGGCAGTGTTCACTGGGCTTGGGGGGTGGGGCAGAGAGGGAAGTGGGAAGAAGGGGTGACCAAGGTCCCGGGGAACTTTTGGGGTGATGGGTAGGCTCCTTACTTTGACTGTGGTGTTGGTTTCTGGGGTGTAAATGTATGTGTCAGAATTTACCAAGTTGTACACTTTAAAGACATGAGGTTTATTTTATGTCAATAAAACCACAGTAAAGGTTTTTTATTTTATTATATTTTACATTTTACTTTATTTTATATTTTATTTTACTTTATTTTTATTTTATTTTATTTTATTATTTATTTTCCTTATTTTTTAAAAGGCGTGGGGTGCCTGGGTGGCTCAGTTGGTTGGGCGACTGCCTTTGGCTCAGGTCATGATCCCGGAGACCAGGGATCAAGTCCCACATCGGGCTCCCTGCTCGGCAGGAAGCCTGCATCTCCCTCTCTCACTCCCCCTGCTTGTGTTCCCTCTCTCGCTGTGTTTCTCTCTGTCAAATAAATAAAATCTTAAAAAAAAAAAAAAGGCGAGTCTGGTGGGGAAGGCTGGGTGTCAGAACGGGGGAGACTTTGAAAGCCAGGCTGAGGGGCAGGGATGAACGTGGGGTGAGGGCAGTGCCGCCAGGAGGGAGCAAAGCCAGGTCAGGAGACCCTTTGATGGCCCCACCAGTGGCTGGGGATGCATTCTAGATAAAGGGGAGGAAAGGCAACTGGATCCTTGATCATTGAGGGTGCCTTACTCCCTGGCCCCAGGGCAGTAATTTGATAAATCAGATTTGGGGCAAGGAAGGCCCTGAGGCTTAGGAAAAACTACCCCGCTCATCTGCTTCTTCCTGGTTTGTCCTTATGCATGGGGTCCTGTGACTGCAGCTGCCGGAGAGCCCCTCTCTCTCCAGTGGCTCACCTGGCAGGAAGGGGCTCCAGGTCCTGCCCCAACCGGGCAGCCCAGGCAGGAAGGGGTCCGACCAGCTGAGCCTCCCTTTCTGTTCATTCCCGGGTACCCCCGTTCTCCACCCAGGCCGGTCACTGATCTCTAAAGTCATGTCTTCCTGGGGTCTGACCTCACCTCCCTAGGTTTAATGAGAGCCACACATTTTCATCCCAGCCCTGAGCCTGGCTTCGATGAGCCTAGTGCCCACATGCCTGCCTACTTCCTTAAGGCCCTGGTCCCCCCTCGCTTACTCCCGAAATTGCCACAGCTGCCACTGTGCCCCGATTCATGGGTGACCCCGTCCGGAGACAGAAGTCTAAATATAACCTGGCTGGGCTGGCTGGCTGCCTGGCTTCCTGTGTGTGTGTTCCCAGGGCCGAAGTTAGAGATGCGTGCCTTCCCCTGCCCTGCAGGACGCACCCACCTGGGAAACAGCTCGCACCCCAGAGCAGGGAAGAGAAGGTGTACATGCGGTCCAGAGCAAGAGGGAGGCCAAACCCCAAGCCAGAGGCAAGGCTGAGAGCCTCGCTGGGGACTAACATCCCTATGGGTTGGGTTCCTGTCAGGCGTGTCCTCCCCAAGGGGGGGTCTTCAGGGAACCTAGACTGGCTTCTGAACACCAGCAAGTGGCCTGAGGACTGGCTCAAGTCTCTCACTTTCTCGCCCCTTCATTCATTCAGGCCTCTTCACCCTGGAGCTCTGGTTACAGACCCACACCCTGCTTTCATCATTGCATCACGAAGTGCAAACCCCTCGGTGAGTCCCCAGGTGGGGGGGCTGGAGTGGGAGTGGAGGTGGGATGGGGGTGGGGTGGGGTCTATCAGGGCGGCCCCTCTCCGCTGCCCGCTGCTCACTGGCTGCGTACTCAGTATATTTTTCTTTCTTCTGTCCTGCCCGGCCTCCACCTGATCAGAGCCAAATAAGTAGAAAGGTTCAACAGATACAACCTCTAGTTCTAGAATGGATAAGTGGTGGGAATGCCCCGTCAGCAGGGGAAGGTGGTCAGTAATTCTGTAAGACTGGCGACAGGTGGTGAGCAGCTCATGATGTACAAACATACTGACTCACGATGTCGGCTCCGTTGGCTGTGGGCTGCCAGTAAATAGGAGGTAAGGGAGTAGGGGGTGGGGGAACTAGCCAAGAGGTGCCCCCAGCCCTCCGGGGGAAGGGGCAGCCGCAGGGGACTGAGACATGCATAGGGCAGGATTTAATCTGCCTGGCAGCCCTGGGCCTAGGATTATCTTCCTAACTTTATTGTTTATTTTATTTTTATTTATTTATTTATTTATTAAAACGGAAACTTTTTTTTTTTTTTAAGATTTTATTTATTTGACAGAGAGAAACATAGCCAGAGAAGGAACACAAGCAGGGGGAGTGAGAGAGGGAGAAGCAGGTTTCCTGCCGAGCAGGGAGCCTGATGTGGGACTCCATCCCGGGTCTCTGGGATTATGACCTGAGCCGAAGGTAGTCGCTTAACCAACTGAGCCACCCAGGTGCCCCTATTTTTTATTTTAAAGGTTGTATTTGTTTATTTGAGAGAGTGGGAGAGAGAGTATGAGAGCGGGGTGAGGGGCAGAGGGAGGAGCAGCTTTCCTGCTGAACAGGGAGCCTAGCGTGGGACTCGATCCCAGGACTGACTCTGGGATCATGACCTGAGCCAAAGGCAGACACTTAACCAACTGAGGAGTTCCGCCTCACTTTAGAGGTGGGGAAACTGATATTCCCACCACCCAGTGTGTTCTGACAAATATGTTTCCAGCAAGTGCTCTGGGTTAGACGTTGTGCATGTGGATTAAGAATTGTTCTAGAGTTATTAAGAAATTTGCTCTCCCCTCCTGATCTGCCCATTTTTGCTGATTCCGCCATGAACGACCAAATATTTTGGGGGCGCCTGGCTGGCAGCATTGCAAGTTCCAGCGCCATGTGGGGCATGGAGATTATGGACCTAAATAAATAAATAGATAGGGGGCGCCTGGGTGGCTCAGTTGGTTAAGCGACTGCCTTTGGCTCAGGTCATGATCCCGGAGACCAGGGATCGAGTCCCATATCGGGCTACCTGCTCAACGGGAAGCCTGCTTCTCCCTCTCTCACTCCCCCTGCTTGTGTTCCCTCTCTGGCTGTGTTTCTCTCTGTCAAATAAATAAAATATTTTAAAAAATAGATAAATAAATAACTGGAAAGAATAATTAAAAATAAAATAAAATTTTAAAATAAAAAAAAGAAAACATTTTTGAGCACAGCACACACTACCAATGATTCTTGTTATTTATTTGTACTTATACTGCCATGACTCTTTCCTCAAAACTTATGACATACACACTATTGGAAGGTGGGAGACATTGCCAATGATGGTAGATATAAACACGTATTTCATTTTCTATTTTTTTTTAAAGGAAGGTGGAGTAGAGGGAGAGGGAGAATCTCAAGCAGGTTGTTCAGCATAGAGCCTGACAGGAGGCTGGATCCCAGGACCCTGAGATCAGGACCTGAGCTGTAATCAAGAGTGGTTGCTTAACCGACTTAGCCATCTAGGTGCCCCTCAAACGCTTTTAGATTTAATACAAAATCACACCCAAGTGGGTCAGCTGGCAGATCCCCGGAAGTAGAGGTCAGGCCCATGGCCGTGTCTGTCTTTTATTTCACACCCTGAGAGAGCTCTGCTGTAGCCACAGGAAGCATCTAACCTGGAGCCTTGATTCTCCTGCCACCAGTGGCTTCTCCTTGCCTTGAGGAAATATTCAGAGCCCTCACGGTGACCCTCAACTATATGATTTGTTGTCAGAACCCAAACACATTGAAAAAGAAAGAGGCAGGGCATATTTTAAAGGGCTCAGTTGTGTAACGTGCACAAGTCCCAGGAAAACCAGGGAGAAAATCCACTGGAGAACATGCCCCCCGTCTTCCCTATGTCATGCCCTCCGGCTTCCCCCAGCTTCATGAAGCTACAACGCACTGGCCTTCCTTCCGTCCTGTTCCACACTCCGCCTTCCCTCTTTTCAGGGTCGTCACATTTCTGGTCCCTCCAACACTGTTCTCCAACTTTTCACATGGCTGATTCCATTCTTAGCTCCAATATCACCCCCTCCGAGAAATCCCCCCCCAACTAGGAGCAATCCTCACCCACATCCATGCCCCCACCGTGCCACATGTTCTGCTCTGTTACCTTGTGGTGTTTTCTCAAATAGCACGCATTACTGTGTGAAATTGCTTTTTTATTTATTTATTTTGTTATTTATTGTTTAATTATTTATATGTTTTTTGGATGGTAAGGAAATATTGTTTGGCAGGAAATATTGATGGCAGGAATATTGTTTCTTTCATCCGGGTATTCTCAGTACCTAAACCGGTGTATGTAGGTGGCAATCACTCTTTAAATATTGGATGGATGGATGGATGGATGATGGATGGATGGATATAAGAATGGAGGATGGATGGATGGATAATGGATGGAGAGATAGAAGAATGGATGGATGGATAGATGGATGAATGATGGATGGATAGATAGAAGGATGGATGGATGATGGATGGGTGGATAGAAGGAAGGATGGATGGATAAGTGGTTGGAGAGATAAAAGGATGGATGGATGGATGGATGGATGGATGATGGATGGATGCATGACATGAAACATTCTTGAGCCTTGGTGGCTTAGCCAAGGTAACCCACCAAGTGAGGGCAGACCTAAGGCTCACACTTAGTTTCCCTCTGGCCTCTGCCCTGTAGCTACACAACCGGTTGGTTACCTGGAGCCCTGCAAGGACAGTCACCTTACCCTGGGGCAGAAATGCACTTTGGAAGGAAGCCAGCCTAGAGAAAACCTGGCACTCGCTCCCTTCTGTGGACTCTCCTCTCTGGTTTCTCTGTTTGGAAGGCTCTTCTCTGCCTTTGCCCAGCTAACTACACTTATCATTGAAGATGGAGCTCAATTGAGTTAAATGACAAGATCCGACACAAATTTATAAAGATTAGTAGCCATACAGAAAATATTTACCAGCTTGACTTTGTATATGTTACAAACCAAAGTCTTTCCTACTGAGATAGATATTAAAAGTGAAAAGATAAGCAAGAGTCTGAGAGAAGATATTTGTAACACATGCAACAGACAAAGGATTACTCTCTGTAATTTGTAAAGGGCTCTATAAATGAATAAAAAGACTAATACACCAATTAAAGAAACTCAGGCCAGATGGATCAGCAACTGTGGTACATCCATCCAATGGATAACGACAGGTAAAAAGAAACAAACAGATAATTAACTTATGAATAGAGCAGTAGTCAGAGAAATGCAAAATAAAACTTTGTATCATTTTTCACCTATTAGATTGCCAAAAATTGTAAAAGACTGAGAGCATACAGTTTTTAAGAGTGTCTAAGGAAATGGGTACTTTTTATACACTATTGGTAGTAATGTAAACTGGCAAAATTGTTTTGGAGAAAATTATGGCAACAATGTTTTTAAGAAGCACTACTTTGTAAATATACTTTCCTTACCGGGATGAAGTTTGTGGAAATACATTGGCCAAATTCGTATTTATGAAACTCCTATTCATTGCTGCAACATTGGTTTCAATGAAGAAGAAGTTGAGTATTAATCAGTAGGATAATAAAAAATATAGTATGTTTATACACTCAAGTAAGATAAAATACTACAAAAATGAATTAGGCCCATAAGTACTAAGATGAAAAATGTTAAGTTAGGGACATCTGGGTGGCTCAGTTGGTTAAGCATCTGACTTTGGCTCAGGTCACAATCCCAGGGTCCTGGTCGAGTCCCACATCGGGCTCTCTGCTCATCTGGGAGCCTGCTTCTCCCTCTGCTTCTGCCCCTCCCTCCTGATTGTGCTCTATTGCTTGCTCTCTCTCTGTTGAATAAAATTATATAATAAATTACATAATAAATATAAAATCCTAAAAAAAGAAAACTATTAAATTAAAAAGTGATTTTTCTGTATATTGTGTATAGCACGTACCCATTTCTCTGGAAGCTATGATTTTAGAACATTCTTACCATTCTTAGCCATTCATTTTTATGATATTTTAATCTTTTACCAAAATAAACATTTTTTGTGTAAGTGAGAAAGTTATTTTACAAAGCTTCAGTGTTTTTTAAAACTTAGTTAAAAACTTTTTTCTTGAGGTGCCCGGGTGGCTCATTTGGTTAAGCGTCTGTCTTCAGCTCAGGTCCATGATCTCAGCGTCCTGAAATCGAGCCCCAAGTCAGGCTCCCTGCTCAGCAGAGAGTCCGCTTCTCCCTCCCCCTCTGCTTCTCCCGCTGCTTGTCCTCTCTCTCTCTCTCTCAAATAGATAAATAAAATATTTAAAAAAAAACCCAATTTTTTCCTAACTAAAATTTATTATTGAATTTAATCTAAGGTCCATCCACATTGGCCAAGTGATTTACAGTATATAAACAGAGAAAAATATCATTACTTCCCTCAAAGAACTTAAATTACTACAAAAACCAAACTCAACAAAATTCAGTAGCTGGGGAATACCCAGGACTAGCTGGTCCTCATGAATTAGCTGTGTGACTTCAAACTCAAAATCAACCTTCAAATTCTTGAAGTCTGGCATTCCTCATTTGCAGAATGAAGACAGACAAAAAACAAACAAAACAAACTCAACCTAATGTAGGGGCTCTGAGAAGCTTAAATGGGATTGCTGAGGGCAGAAGGAATCTCCAGCAGACTGTGATGAGGGTGGAATCCCACGCAGGACTTGATCTCATGACTCTGAGATCATGACCCGAGCAGAAATCAAAGTCAGATGCTCAACCTACTGAGATACCCAGGTGCCCCTCACTTCTGGTACTTAATGATGATCTGAGGGTTCTGGCCAATGCAAAGAAACAAGGAAGGAGGGAGAGAGAAGGGGAAAAAGGAAGGAAGGAAGGAAGGAAGGAAGGAAGGAAGGAAGAAGGAAGAAAGGAAGGCAAAGAAGATACAATTCCTAGTAATGTAGACTCAAAATTATAAGACTCAAAACTTGAATCCAGCCTTATTTAAAATCAAACATTACTATTGGTCACAAGAATATTTCACGAGAGGGCACCTGGGTGGCTCAGTGGATTAAGCCTCTGCCTTCGGCTCAGGTCATGATCTCAGGGTCCTGGGATTGAGGCCCGCATGGGATCTCTGCTCAGCAGGGAGTCTGCTTCCTCCTCTCTCTCTCTGCCTGCCTCTCTGCCTACCTGTGATCTCTGTCTCTGTCAAATAAATAAATAAAATCTTAAAAAAAAAAAGAATATTTGACGAGAAGGCTGGAAAGAGACACGTTTTCACCATATTATTTGAGGACACAGGTGTTGTCCTGGTTATTGTCATCTTAGCTAGAGAAGGAAGAAGTTAGCGGTTTTGGAGACAAGCCAGGTGTCACCAGAGATCTCATTTACGATTAAACCATACATGGTTGCTTCCTTGTCATCAGGATGGCAATTTCTCCCAACATGTTTACTGGCATCCAAGGACAAGGAACTGAAGAGGTTCCATGAGATATCCATCTGTTAGAGTACAAGAGCCTTTTGTTCCCATTTAATCTCACAGGAATGTAACCTTTAACCACAAGGCTTGGGATAACCAGAAAACCTGTAAAATATAATTACTAGGACAGACCGTATTTGTTCATTTAGGCCACAAAATACACTAGTTATAGAAAATTGAATGTGCTCACTCCATCTGTAAATGAACCCAATGGTTTTATGATCGCTGGCGTACCATTTTACAAATTATGTAATATTGTGCTGTGTAGACATTGGTTGGCTCAAAGGATTTCTGGGAGGTTCTGGGGTGAGACCCACAACCAAAGTTTTGGCATAGAACCAGCCTGAAGGGAAGTTGCTGCTGCCATCCCAGAGGGACAAAGGCTGCGGGGACTTTGCTCACTGCTCACGGGAGGTGACCACTGGCCTTCCACGGTGGACACCACCTCCATGTCTTCCTTGGCTCCTGATCCAGAACTTAAGTCAGTGTGTTTGGTTGGCTGCACTGGGTCTTGTGCTCCGTCCTGTCTGCAAGGGATGCTGGGAAGATAAGTATCTGGGCGTGGGAGCTTGTATGGAGGGAGCAGGGCTGTGCCCTTCACCGAGACTGTTAAGACGGGAAAGGGGCTCCACACATAGAAAACAGAGGAAAGAAGTTTGGATTCTGAGCATTCAGTAAAAACTAGAAAAGTCCAACACAGCTGGTGAAACACAGCTATCCTCTTACTCTGCACCTGTGCTCAAATAACAGACTGTCATAGAAGAAAATCGTCTCCCCATGTTGATCGAACTCACTTTCAGTTTATGGCCACAGCTGAGCTTGCAACATGGCCAGAGTGACTATTCTTTACCTTGCTAGCAAATTCATGTTTTACCTTCTGAGATTTGACTTTCTGTTTCCTCTCCTCCTTAGACCTCCAGCGTCTCCCCGTCAGCCCAATGGTGGTGCTCCTTCCAGAAGACAGTTGCATCCAGAGGTCCTCTAGTCCCTCTTTCTACCCAGGATGCCCTTCCTTTGGCTCTCTGGATGACACAGCCTCTCAGCCACTTGAGGGTGTCACTCCTGCACTCTCCCCTCTTCCACAGGCTCCTCAGCCCTCATCTTCAGAAACATGAACAGAACAAGAACGCGCTCCGACTCTTGTCTCACATTTCTGTTCTCTTCCCCAAACAAAGCTCATCTCTAGAACCATCTCTTCTTGTGTTCCTCTTCCTTGACTCCAGCTTTCCCACAAGCCATTTGGGCTCTTGTCCTCACCATTTTTTCAAGGCCACAGAAGACCTCTGTCTTGCTGAAGCCAACGTTTGTTGCATTTTCTGTTGGCTTCTTACTGGGCTTCCCAGCAGCCCTTTGTACTGTTGAAACACTTTCTTCTTGAGCTTCCCTGACAACATACTCTCTGACTTTTCTCAACCTGCTTTGCTTCCTCAGGACTCTGTCCTTAGGGTCTTCTCTCCTCTATGACCTTCTCTTCTTCCATGATTTCTAGCCTCCTTGTCTATTTTTTTTTCCTCCATGTCTTTCATCATATTTCTCCTTGGCTTATTTTGAAAAGTTTCCAGCTCACCAAAAAGTGGAATGAATAAGTAACTATGAACACCCCTGTAGTCTTCCAGAAAGTTCATCAGCTGCTAGCATTTGTATTTCCCCCTCTGTCTCTCTTCTTCACCCACCTCCCACCCAACACACTTCATTTTTTCTTGAACCATTTGGAAGCAAGTTTCAATCAACATGATACTGCTCCCTTAAGTATTCTAGCATGTATGTCCCAAGATTGGAATAAACATTTTCCTAGATAGCCACAATGCTATTATTACATCTGAGAAAATTAATAATCAATTAGTATCATCTAATATACAGTACATAATCAAATTTCCCCAAATCTCCACAATACAACTTTTATAGAAGTTTTTATCTTACTTTTAAAAGAGGTTTTATTTACTTATTTATTTGAGAGAGAGAGAGAGAGAGAGAGAGAGAGAGAGAGAGAACATGAGCGGGGGGGAGGGGCAAAGGGAGAGGGAGAAGCAGACTCCCCACTGAATAGGAAGCTCTAGAGATTAGATCTGGGGCTTGATCCCAGGACCCTGAGGTCACGACCTGAGCCAAAATCAAGAGTCCGATGCTTAACAGACTGAGCCAGCCAGGTGCCCCAGAATATATTTCATTCAATAAAAATATCCCTATTGATAGCCACTGAAGCTGTTTACTTCTTTCACCCTACCGTAAACAATTCACAATAAACTTAGAGGTGCTTGGGTGGCTCAGTTTCTGAGGTTCTGGGATAGAGCCCCATAGGGCTCCGTACTCAGTGGTGAGTCTGCTTCTCCCTCTGCCCCTCTCCCCACTTGTGCACATTCTCTCTCAAATAAATAAATCAAATCTTTAAAAAACCCACTTACGGGTGCCTGGGTGGTTCAGTGGGTTAAAGCCTCTGCCTTTGACTCAGGTCATGATCTCAGGGTCCTGGGATCCAGGCTGGCATCCGGCTCTCTGCTCAGCAGGAAGCCTGTTTCCTCTGTTCTCTCTGCCTGCCTCTCTGCCTCCTTGTGATCTCTCTCTCAAATAAATAAATAAAATCTTTAAGAAAAACCCACTTACTTCTACTGGTACTTGCAAAGATGTCTTTCACAATAGTGTTCTTGTTTTAGTAGAAAGATTTCCAGCGGTGGGATTGCTGTCACTAGGTGTGTGCATACTTAAACCTTTTTTTTTTTTTTTTGAGAAATGCTGTGGTTTTTATTACTTGTTACTCATAGAAGTACATTGATTTTTTTCATGCTTAAACTTTTAATACATACAGTAAGATCCTTGTATAAAAGGTTATTTCATTTCATAGATGCACCTGGTGGGTGTGAGAGAACTCACTTCTTCATAATCTCACCAGCACCATTATTCCAGTTTTGTGAATCACTGAAGCTCTGGTGAGAGGAGAGTGCTGTTACCTGACTGCTCCGGAATTTGAGCCTCTTCACAGCCGCTCAGTGACCACGTGCACTTCCCACAGGCAGCAAATTGCTGTTCCTACCCTCGCCTCTTTAATTCCCTGTGGTACTGTTCGTCTTTCTGTTATCAATTGCTGGGAACGGAATGTGTATGATAACATTAAGCCTTTGTGTATCATTTATATCGCTAGTGTATGTCTTTGCTCTTTGCTGTGTATTCTGAATAATATATTTTGTAACCTGTTTCAGAAGGGATGATACCAACCTGAGTGAATGCTTTTCCTAGTTCATGCAAATATTCTTTATGCGTGGATCAGGTGGCTTTTCCACTATGTAGGTACTATGTTCCCTCCACCGGGATAGGAGTGGATTATTATGTCCCTATCCACTCCCTCCCTCCACCATTCACCCCTCCTCTGTCCCTTATGCACATAACCCTAAATGTGCAGAAGTATCTGATACATATTCATTTAGTCATTTAGAATTTTACAGTTTCAGTACATGATTTATAAAAATAAAGTTGGGGCACCTGGGTGGCGCAGTCGGTTAAGCAACCAGCTCTTGGTTTCAGCTTAGATCATGATCTCAGGGTCACGAGATCGAGCCCCATGTCATGCTCCACACTCAGATTCTCTCTCCCTCTCTCTGCCCCTCCCTCTCATGCTCTCTCTCTCTCTCAAATAATAAATAAAATTAAGAATAAAATAAAATAAAATGAAGTGACCCTGTCAGGGCAAAATGGCTGGAATTCAGTAAGCACATGGAAAGATGTTTGACTTCATTAGCTATCAGGGAATCGCAGGTCAATACTCCTCAATAAAGTACCACTTCACACCCACTAGGTTCACTAAAATTAAAAAAGAGAGGTGATAAATACCAAGTGTTGGCAAAGATGTGGGGGGTTTGGAACCCTCATATACTGTACAATTGTAAAATAGTGTACCTCTTTGGAAAACAGTTTGGCAGTTCCTCAAAATGCTAAACACAGAGTTACTGTATGACCCAGTAATTTCACGCACCAAAAAGTAAAATGAAAATGTGTCCATACAAGTGTGCATGAATGTTCAAGGGGTCTTACATGGAAATAACCCAAATGTTTCACAGTTGATGAGTAAATGAAATGTAGTGTATCCATACAATGGAACATTACTTGGCCACAAAAGGCAACAAAATATTGACACCTGCTACAAATGACTCTTGGAAACTTTATGCTTAGTGAAGGAAGCCAGACACAAAAGATAACATATTTATGTTTCCATTTGTATGAAATGTCCAGAATGGGAAAATCCACATACATGGAAAATAGAGGAGTATTTGCCAGGTGCTGGAGGGAGATGAGAATAGGTTGCTACTCTAATGGGAATGGAGTTTCTTCTGGTATGATGAAATGTTCTAAAATTGATTGTGATAGTGGTTGCCTATTTTGTGAATATATTGAAGAGCACTGAGGTGTATACTTTAAAATGGTGCGTTTTGAGACACCCAGGTGGCTCAGTTAGTTAAGTGTCTAACTCATGACTTTGGCTCAGGACATGTTTTCGAAGTTGTGGGATCGAGCCCCGGGTTGGGCTCTATGCTGAGTGTGGAACCTGCTTAAGATTCTCTTTGCCCCTCCCTCCCCTCCTCCAACCCCACTTGTGTTCTCTCTCTCTCTCTCTCAAAAATAAATACAGCAATAAAAATTAAAATAAAATGGTGAGCTTTATGTTATATGGATTCTATTTCAATAAAACTGTAAGAAAAATTAGGAAATACAGACTATATAGGCTTCTTTCCCCATTTTTTTATATAAATCATAGCACACTGTATGTACTTTTGACCTCTGCTTTTTTTCCACTTAACAACATATCTTGGCATTCATTTCGTAGTACATAGTACTCCTCTTTGTGGGCTTTTATGGCTGCAAAGTTCTCTGCTTATACTAAAGGTAACTATACCACCTGGAACTCAACAATTTTCCCATGTGGGAAAACAACCCCTGGGTTGTTTAATATTTTAATAAATATTTTGCTATTAAAGCTCATGCCACAACTAATGACTTTGTTGTTTCATATTTTACAGTGTAAACTTCCTATAAAACAGATTACTACATCTGGGGCGCCTGGCTGGCTCAGTCGGTGGAGAGTGGACTCTGGATCTTGGGGTTATGAGTTTGAGCCCCTTGTTGGGTGTAGAAATTACTTAAAAATCAAGTCTTAAAAAAAAAAAAACCCTCCTGAGATTATGGGACCAGGGGGTAAATCCATATTAACACATAATTTTATTAAGTATTACCAAATTTTCCCTCCATGGCATTTGTTCTATTTTGTGCTTTTGACAGCAATGTAAGCAGTGCCTGTCCTCACAGCTTCGTGAACGGGATGGGCTGTCAAACTTCTGACGTTTTGTCGGCCGATGGGTGATACACAAGATCTCAGTGTAGTTTCATTTTAAGTGAAATCAAGCATCTTTTGATTTGTTTAAAGAACTTTTGATGATTTTTTAAATGACCTGAAGTGTTTTCTATCAGGTTTTTGGTTTCGTTCTAGTTTTTTATAGTGCTCTTTGATACATTCTGGCTGTTGACTATGAATATCTTCTAAGCTGGTGACTCCTAAACCACATGCCTGTGCTGAGCTCCGAATTCATCTGCCCAACCATCTACTTGCTATTTCCACTTACAAACCCAATAGGCAGTCTTTAGTCTATCATGGGAAAGACAGAATTCTTTATTTTCCCCCTTGGCAATTCCTCAGCCTAATAAATTATCTCCAAATACCTGGCTGGTTTTATTTTTTTAGATCTCCTCTGATAAAGCCCTGGACCAAGCCACCATCATTTAGTCCCTAACCATGGCAGCACCTCCCAACTGGGCTCCCCACGTCCACCTTTTCCTCGTCCCTTCCCCATAACCCATTTTCTAAGCAGTGACCAGGATGATCCCTTTAAAAGTATGAATCAAATCCTAGGGCTCTTCTGTTTAAAACTCTCCAGGGGCTTCCCAGAGCAGGTGGAAATCAAAGAGTCAGAGAGCATATAATTCAGTTCCTTGCATTGGCTTCCACATCTCACTTGAGTTGACTCTTGCCAACCTCTCTAGTTGTTCCCCAGTCTGCTGGCCCTCAAGGCTTGCTTTTGTCTGTAGAACATGCTAGGCTTGTTATACTCTTGGGATTTTTACAAGTTTCTCCTTTCTTTGCATGAATGTCCTATCCCTCCACATCTTCCAATGACTTCCCCCCTCTTCCCACCTGGGTCTTTGACAAAGTCGCCCCAGTCTCCACTGCTCTAGTTGATTTTAGTCAAAGCCTCACCCTAAGCCAGTTGCTGTTCTGAACATCTCTGTTATATGAACAAATATCCTTTCTCCTTCTCCTCTTCTCCTCCTCCTCCTTTTTTAAAAAACCATTTGAGAGTTTTTTCTCTTGCAACAAAAATAATTCTAGTTAATACATATAAGAATTTATCAACCATAAAATATAGTTAGTATATATAGAAAAATGTATCAGGCATAAAAGTGGAGAAATTACAATTTGGGGACAATTACCTATCCATCTGAAAAAAATAAATTCAGATCCCTTCCCTCATACCATATGAAAAGTTATTCCTAGAAGATTAAAACCTAATCACAAGAAACCAAAGATACAACAATACTGGGGAAATTTTGGGAAGACTATTGAAGATCCATTCATGAATTTGGGGGTGAGATGGAAAATCCAGAAATGGTGAAGAGAAATTTCAGGTGACAATTAAAATTTAAAACATCAGTGAATAAATAAAAATTTGTTATTCAAATTAAAAGACATAACAAACTGGGAGAAAATACACAGTATCAAACACACAAAAGATTAATATCCAGAATATGTTAAGAATTCCTCCAAATCAATAATGAAAGGTAAACAACCAATGACAGGTAGGCAAAAGATACATAGAACTCATAATAGATGAAGATAAACAGTTAACAAAAATGTGGAAAGATCCCCAACCTCACTGATATTCAGAGAAATGACTTACTAAAATGACATGATCATATAATCTTTTGCCCATCAGATTGGCAAAGATTGGTAGAAGCCAGCTTTAGCACAGATATACAGAGATGAACACGTTCACACACCATTGGTCTGAATGTACAATGGCATGGTACTTTTGGAGAGTAATCTGTTAGTATCTGTTATAACGAAGAAGTATTCATGACTTTTGATCTGGTAAGTCTCTTGGAAAAATGGCTCACATAAATACCTAAGTAGGCATGCGTGTGCTTTGCAACAATGCTTGTACATGGTGAAAAATTGTAATTAACCCACCATTTACCAAGCTGGAGAATTATGGGAGAGTTAAAAAAAATCAGGAAAAAAGGCAAGTTCAGAATCATACATGTGATGTGATCTTATCTATGTGGAGAACACGAGACAGAGGCACATTTCTGCATGTCTGTTAATGCAAAATTATCTGAAAGGATTCATAGAAAGCTGGTAATCATCGTTTGCCTTGGGGAGGAGTGTGGGATTGCGTGGGTGTTGCAGGGAGGAGAGGTTGAAGGAGTACTTTTGCTTTATCTGTATTAAAAAAAATTATACTTAGAATTTTCCTGGAGCAATTTGGAAAAAAAAAAACCCCAGGAAATAAAAGGTAAAATAGCTTTTGGAGATATTGCTGACAATTCTAAAAATGAATGTAGTTGATAATGACATAGCAGTGGGGGGGTATTCGTTGATATCTGACAGATGTGGCTAGCCAGCGCCTCCGGCAAAGAGGCTTTCCCTGTGGAGTCAGACAGACGTGGATTTGAATACTGGTCCTCTCACTGTGTGACTTGGGCAAATCAGTTAACTTCCCTGAACTCTGGGATAATAAATGGAATCCATGGGAGAGGGTTTTTAGGTTCTTATTATTGACAAGATAATACAGGTAAAAATCTCTAGTACATAATAGGTGCTCAGTTAAGCGGTGGGTATTATTAGTAGCAATGATTAAAATGATGGTTTGTAACCCTGTGAGAAGTGAGCAGATGAATGGCGACCAAACAGAATCGAATCTCATGGATTTAATTGGCATGTTGCATTTCTTCTCACCACAGGGGATTCTTTAGTCTTTGCTCCTTATATTCCTAGTGTTATTCATTTGTTTATTCATTCACTCACTGATTCACTTGATAAGTATTTACTGAGCACTTCTTACATCAGGCACTAGACACATAATGTTAAAATGACGGTATCTCCAGGCGCCTGGTGGCTCACTGGGTTAAGTGTCCGACTCTTGATCTCAGCTCAGATCTTGATCTCAGGGTCATGAGTTCAAGCCCGCATTGGGCTCCATACTGGGCATGAAGCCTACTTAAAAAAAAAAAACTGTCCCTGTTTTCTGGGAGTTGACATCTTCCCCCAATGGGTGAAAAAGACACATGATTAGTTGGCAACGAAACATGGGATTTACTCATATGGACATTGGACCCAGACACCCTGATTCTCATTCCCAGCTCTATCACTTACTAGCTCTGTGACCTTGGGTTGGTTATTTAGCCTCTTTGGTCCCATGATCTATAAAATGAGTTGTCAACATTTCTCACCTCCACTCCCCACCGTAAGGGTCTTAAGATGATTAAAGGCATTGGATGCAAGGGTAAATGCTTTGCCTGGTACATGGTACATGGTATGCCATTGTAGATGATAGTTGCTTTTATTTCCAGTTCCATCCTTGTGTGGTTGATGTTGTAAAAGGGGAATTCAGAAAGAAAGGAGCACCCATTGCCTCTGAAGACACTTATATGTCTGGAAAACTGCATATATTAGGTAATAAGGGATTCCTTTATATTATTAATCGACAGTTCACATAAATCTGGGGTAGGAACTTCAAGCAGCATGAGATAAGCCATGTGCTATGATTTCTGTTCAAAGCAAAGAAACTTGACATTTTAGCTGTGGGACCTTATCTAAGGTAAATGGGATGGTTCTGTTAAGCTTTGAAAATACTGGAAATTTCTGCCCTGGATTTCTAGGAATAACTTCTCACACTGACTTCTGAGGTTTATGGATCCCTCATCACCAGATGGAAACTACTGATCCAGGGGAAAAGGAAGGAAAGGAGAGAAGGAGAGGTGGAGGCAGACATTTATAGAGAAACTACCGTGTGTTAGGTGCTTTATCTCTTAAGTTGTCCAGATGCACCATGAGGCTGGTCTATTACCCCCATGTGAGCTAAATAAACAGGTGCTCAAAGAAGTCAAGTAGTATGTTTTGGGTCAACAGCTCTTCAGTGCCAGGATTCCAGGTCTTCTGATTCCAAGTCTGGAGTTCTTCCCTCGACACTAAGTTGCATTTCACAAGAGTGTGAAAGAGCCCCCCTCTGTTGTGGTGCTCTCCATATACTTCTCACCTGGGACAGTGGTGGGGCAAGAATAGATTGGAGTAAGGATTACCAATCACCATCTTCTCACTCCAGGTCCCGGGAGGTGAAGGGAGCTGCTTGAGGGCAGATGGACAAGGGGATAATCAGAGAGAGAGAGAGAGAGTGAGAGGGATAGACAGACACCCCAGGCTGGGGGATTATGGCTGGGGACATAAAGGTGTCTGATCTTGGTGGGCTTTTCCTGGAAACTCTTAGTGAGGAGTTAGGCAGTACCCAGATTGTGAACCTTCCAAGTCTCCAGGTGCCTGCGCACAGATGGGCCCCCTGGGGTAGAGCCCCCTTGACTCCTGTTCTTCTCTCATAACCTTGATCAAATGACAGAGAAGTATGGTGCCTGACCTTATTCCCTGATCCCTTCCTGCCCATGAGAATCTGGGTTGTAGATGGATAGATAGATAGAGAACACCCCAACACACCTGAATGCTATTAGCTGAATCCCAAGTTAGAACACCTGGTCTGATTGCCATGTCTGCACAGGATAGAATTTTGAAATGGAATTTATCCAGGAAAATTTGGTTTATCTCTTCCATGCCTATGGTCCACCTTTTGGGCTGTGAGGAGTAAAATAATATAATATACGGGGCAGTGCCTAGTGATGGTCAAAAGGCAGTGGGCTTATTATTGTCGTTGTTATTATAGCATCTTGAGGCTGAAGAGGATTACATAGATGGTCTAATCTGATCCCCCAACTGTGGCAGGATTCCTTCACCAGCACCTCTGATTCCCAGACAGCCCCACCTGCACACTTGCAGTGACAGGGAGCTCACTCCTCCAAAGGCAGCCCTGGTTAGCTCTCAGAGAAAGAGTTTTTCGGGCTGAGCTCCAGTCTTGTGTTCCTGGGATCTCCAGGGATATAGCACATGTGCATCACTGTCCTCCTGGATTTAAGGACAACTTCATGTTTCAAGTCATCCTTGTCCCCACCCCTACTCCCGCCAGAGTACCTTTCTCTGATATCTCTGTGTACTTTGCACAGAATACTTTGCAGATTTTTCCTTCCCTGGCGCTCCTCCCACTCCAGCTGGTCGGTGTGCCCTGCAGATAATAGTGCTCAGAATAAACACAGCCAACACGACTGATATGACCCAGTCAGGGCAAAGTGCGGGACAGGCATCACTTCCTATAATCTACACACCGCGACTCTTACTAATGCAGCACAAAAACAGAGCTTTCCAGCAGTTGCATCAAATTTGCTCATTTTTAAGCTTGCATTTTAAGCAAATATCCCACAATCCTTCTCACCTAAACTACGTCTGTGCCCCAGGTACCATAAATGGACCTGGGTTGAGAACTAGCACATTGCCAGTACTTTAGAAGGCAAGCTGCTTCTTCTTCTTCTTCTTCTTCTTCTTCTTCTTCTTCTTCTTCTTCTTTTTTCTTTTTTCTTTTTAAAGATTTTATTTATTTATTTGACAGAGAGAAACAGGGAGAGAGGGAACACAAGCAGGGGGAGTGAGAGAGGGAGAAGCAGGCTTCCTACCCAGCAGGGAGCCCAATACAGAGCTTGATCCCAGAACCCTGGGATCATGACCTGAGCCAATGGCAGTTGCATAACGACTGAGCCACCCAGGCGCCCAGCACACACTAGATTTCTCTAGAATGCATACTTTGGGGTGGAATTGCTGAGTCTTAGGATATATGTAAAAATAGGAAAATGCACACAACTCTTGCATGCTCCTTACCTGGTTTCAAAATTGCCTTTTTTTTAAAAAAAAAAAATTTGTTTGGCATGGTGTCCAAACCAGCAAACTGACCATTTCTGTGTGACCTTGATCTTGAGGGCCCGGCTTCAAGCCCCAGATTATCAATGGCAATAAAGTTGCCTCTTACTCACTGGAAAGAGTCCCTTCTGTAGAGGGCATCAGTATTTACTATCTTTATGGCTCCTGCCTCTCATTAGTCATCACGAGAGAGAGGATGTGTTAGGCTGCCCTGTCCTGGACAAGAGACATTTAAGGTGGGGTGGGTGGAGGGGGAGGGGGAAATAACTGCGCTTGCTTTCTCTAAGGTACCCTAGCCATCCGCGGATATTAACTGCTCAAGAAACTCAAGTCTGTATTTAAGTTCTCCCCTAAATTTAGGGCAAAATTTACAAATAGATGCCACATGTCTACTCAAATTATAAATCATTTCATCTGTTAACCTTAATATATTCTATTCTACCTCGACAATTACACATCTTTGATGATGCAGAAGACCAGGCTTTGATTCAGAATTCCTGAACTCTTGAAATTTGGGCACCTGACTGAGGTGGTAAAAGGAGCCCTGAGCCCGCTGGACTTGGGGCCCAGGGGCCCACTTGCCGCCTTTGGTGCACACAACCACTCAAATGTTCAAGTGATGTGGCCTCATCTCCCACAAACACAGCTGCCTCTTAGCTACCTATAGGGATGCCCAGTCCCTGACCTAGAGAGCATGGATCTGGGGAAGGGGCAGTCTCCAGCCACTGTGTGTGTGTGTGTGTGTGTGTGTGTGTGTGTGTGTGTGTGTGTGTGTTGGGGGCGTGGATTCTGGGCTCACAGTTTCCCAGTACCTGGTCCTGAAGGAGGGGTACAGGCGCCAGGTGGGGATGGTCCCTGAACCCTGTGGGAGGGCTGTGACCACATGGGGCTAGAGGGGAGCTTCTCAGAAATGGGGCTTATAGGGCAGGCCCTCTTGCCCAGGTAGAGGGTGGGCACTATATGCATGTCCTCTCTCCTCTCCCCCCACTATGAGTGCAGGGACTATGTCGGGCCGCATCCCCAGCATGCATCCTGGTAATTGGCACCTAGAAGTCACATGGCACACAGGTGCTCAGCGTTAGGACGGCAGAAACAGCTGCTCACCCTTTACGGTACTTAAACCTCCCCTAGCCGCCCTGCAGATGAAGCTTCGTGCGGTCCGGGAGGTTAAGTGACTGGCTCAAGGTCACACGGCCAGAAAGGGGTGGTGGCTGCGTTGGCGCTCACTTCCCCCACCAGCCGGCCTCCTCTCACGTCCTTGTCCTTCCCAGGTTCTTCTTTGCGCTCCGCTGGGGCGGAGGACTGCAAGCAGCCCTCCGGGAGCCGGGCGTTCCCCCCTCCGAGCCCCCCCCAGTGCCTCCTGTCCAGCTCCCCCTGCTCCCGCCGGGTCCCGCCGGGTCCCGCCCCGCTCCGCTTGGCTGCGCGAGGCCCCGCCCCTCCCCGCGGGCGGCGTCACGTGCCGCCCCGTCCCTTCGCGCCTGCGCACTGCTTATTTCCCGCTGTCAGGATGAGGAGGCGGAGGTCGGCGCTCGGGTCCGTCTCTGCCCGCGGCTGTGGCGGCGCCGGCGGCTCCGGCCTTAGCGGTTCCTCCCTGGGCGGCGGCGGCGGCGGCGGTTCGGTCGACGCCTCCTCCGCCAGCTGAGCCCGCGGGAGCCCGGGACGCCGCCCAGCCGGCCGCCCCGCTCCGCAAGGCCGCCGCCCGGCCATGGCGCAGCCGGGCCCGGCTCCTCAGCCCGACGGTGAGGCGCCCACCATGGCCGGCGCGGCGGGTGCGGCCTGCGGGGCGGCGCGGCGCGGGGGCGCTCGGGCGGCGGGGGGCGCGCGCGGGCCCGGGGCCCCGTGGGGCGCGGCGGGAGCGCGCGGGGGCGGTGGCGGCGGCGGCGAGCGATGCGCGGGGAGGCGGCGGGGCCGGCGGGCGGTGGGAAGGGCCCGGCACGTGGGCCGCGCCGCGCGGAGGCTGCGGACCTCCGGGCCCCGCGGGGCGGCAGGGACCGGGCAGCGCTCCGGGAGGGGCCGTGCGGCCTGATGGCCCGTGCCCGCGCCATGTGCGGTGGCTGGGGGTCTGGAGCACGCGGATCCCCCTCCCCCCGCGCGGTGACGAGCTCCGGGCCGACGCAGCCTGTCTGACCTTCGGCTTGCTCGCGAAGGGAGGCTCCTGCATGCCTTTATACTCTGTCGGGGGACACGGCCACCTGCGTGCAATCAGGCGCTCCGCGTCGTCGTGGGGGCTTTGGGCGATAAGGACAATGGTGTTGGATGTGCAGGTCGAGGAAGCGTGTCTTTTGTAGCTCTTGCCTTCTTGGCAGGAGAAAGAGCCCCGTCCTAAGTCATCCCGGTGGGCTGTCAGAGGTCTTCGTGGCCTTCTGGGCGGCGCGGGCTGAGCCCCAGACTGGAGATGTCGACCATCTGGTTCCAGGTGTACCTCCCTGGAGTACTGTTGGGAGACCGTGTGCTTGGTCCTGGGCAGGGTGTCTAGGTGAGAAAGTTCTCGCAGGTGTGTTTCTGCCGTGGGCGTGTGCGCCCAGCGACTTCTCGGCGCGTGTGGGACCTTAGCAGGTGATGCCCAGCGCACAGTAGGTGCATCCTGAGCAACTGGGCCTGTGCCTCGCATTGTCTTAAGTTACAGCCTTTTGTGAAAAACTTCGCCTTTGTTCCAGCCCGTGGGGAGCCTGAAACAATGTTACCAGGTGTTAGGGCTCCCCGCTGTCTGGGAAGTAGGCTGCAGAGCCTGCTGGTGCCCCGTTTTGGGTTTTGTTGGCCGCCCGCGGAGAGGCGGGGAGCCCCCATCCCGGAGTTGTGCAAGGGGAGCAAGCGGGGCTATTGCCAGGCTGCATGTAGTATAGTTCCCTCCTTTTGCACTGGGTGTCAGGCAAGATCGCTGCTTTTCCACGGACCCCTCTTTGTTGCAGCTGACAGGCCGAGCGAGCGCAGAGAGCCCTGGCGGCTTCTGGCTCAGGTCTGGAATGGGAGGGATGCTCAGCGTGGAGACAATGCGTCTGGGGCGGCTCAGGTGACACGGCTGTCTGGAGCAGAATTCTCCCCTCTCCCAGGATGCGACCTGGTCTTGGTCTTGTAAATAGAGATGACTAAGCACTTGAAAGAGGGTGGGAAAAATTAGCTTTAGGAAATCTTGTGTTCTTTTGCTATTCTTAGTGCAGGTTTATTCCCTGTTTTTCAAATCCTGTGACTCCCAGGTGAGATTCAGTTTGCACAGATTGCATTATTTACTTTTAATTAGTGTGGTAAATGAGCAGCCACAGCTACAGTGCACCAAGGGAGAAGAGAGTTGGGTAAATCCAAGTGCTTTGTGTCAGCATCTTAGAAGTTCATTGTGGGGATTTAATTTTTCTCTTTGGCCAAACTTAATATAGGTCACTTCTTAACACCTTGGCTTTAGGCACACTCAGATGTCCTTGCCCTGCTGAGTTTTAAAAATACATGTATGTGTATACATTCTGGGGCGTCTGGGTGGCTCAGTTGGTTAAGCGACTGCCTTCGGCTCAGGTCATGATCCCGGAGACCCGGGATCGAGACCCACATCGGGCTTGGAGACCCGGGATCGAGACCCACATCGGGCTCGGAGACCCGGGATCGAGACCCACATCGGGCTCCCTGCTAGGCGGGAAGCCTGCTTCTCCCTCTCTCACTCCCCCTGCTTGTGTTCCCTCTCTGGCTGTGTTTCTCTCTGTCAAATAAATAAAATCTTAAACAAACAAACAAATACATGTAGAATTCTTTTGAGCCACACCGTCAAAAATAACTGTTCAATTTTTACTTTAATCCTGCTTTTCTCATTTTAGAAGCAGCTTGTCTTTTATGTTATTGTTTAACTTTTTTGACATACCTTTGTTTTGCATGGAAATATGGTAGATTAAGAAAAGGATTGATTTGTGTGTAAATTGGTAGAATGAAATATAATTTTCTTTTTATTCTTTTTAATTTCTTGTTTTGTGAGTTTATTGAAAAAGTGTTTTTGTCTTTTGCTGTGTTTTTTTTTATTTTTGCTGGTGTATCTCAGTTCATTTAGAATCAAGGTAATTGTAATAGCTGTAGACATTTCATCTAACTATTTCATTTCATCTTGAAAACTCAAAGACTATATAAAGATTTTCAAATTTTAATATTTTAAAATCTAAGTTAAACTATATCATAGAAGCATTTGCTCTTTTACTTTTTATTTAGGAACACTGCCTTGTAAAGTCCCTCCATTAAAAATGTGTGTTTATAAAGAAGAAATATGTCTTCTCCCATCTCGCAGGGATCGCCACTAGTAAGTTTCCTGTGCGTTTTGACTTTCTTCCTGTAGTTAACACAGACCTGCTAACTTCTCCACTGAAGTGGACATGCTTTCTGCAGCTAGGTCTGCAACTTGTCCATTTCACTTAGGTTGGTTGTAATTATTACACGCTCGTGAGTGGTCCTGTGGCCGAGTCCCATGCGGTTGGCTCTGCCAGCCTTGTCTTGGGGTCTTCGGGACCGTGAGGTGTGTGCTGCTGGAATATTGTTCTTATTTTACTGATGAGGAAACTGAAGCACAGACCAGTTAAAAGTGTCTATAGAGTTCTGTAGCTAGGCGGTAGGGGGAGTCAGGGTTCAAATCCAGTCCAGCTAATGTCAGGGCCCTCTGGTCTGTTTACCAATAACGGGCTACTTTCCAGGTCAGTATTAGAGATCTGCTTCATTCCATCACATGAGTGTACTGTGCAGAGTTTATTGGCTTGTTTTTCTGTTGGTGGACAACCAGTTTTCATTATTGGACAGGTTTTTTCACTATTTTATAAACAGTGCTGCCATAGATACCCTTGTACCTATTTTTCAGGGATTCTTTTGCTTCTGTAAGACTACTGACTGTAAAGGATGTGAGCTCTGAGTGGTTTAAATTTTTTTTTTTAAAGATTTTATTTATTTATTTGACAGAAATACAGCCAGAGAGGGAACACAAGCAAGGGGAGTGAGAGAGGGAGAAGCAAGCCTCCTGCCGAGCAGGGAGCCTGATGTAGGGCTCGATCCTGGGTCTCTGGGATCATGACCTGAGCCGAAAGCAGTTGCCCAACCAACTGAGTCACCCAGGCGCCCCCAATTTTTTTTTTTTTTAAAAGATTTTATTTATTTGACAGCCAGAGAGGGAACACAAGCAGGGGGAGTGAGAGAGGGAGAAGCAGGCTTCCCGCGGAACAGGGAGCCCGATGTGGGACTTGATCCCCGGTCTCTGGGATCATGACCTGAGCCGAAGGCAGTCGCTTAACCAACTGAGCCACCCAGGTGCCCCTGAGTGGTTTAAATTTTAATAGCGATTGCTAACTCACTCTCAGAAAAGGTATCAATTTACATACTTGCCAACAGTATATGAGAGTGTGGGTTTCCTTTGCACTTTTATCAGCCATAGATGATGTCAGCTGTTTTAAATTTGCATTTTTTGATCGAAAAAATGATATTCTTTAGGTAACAAAGAAGTTTGTGGACCTAGTCTTTGCCAAGCCCTGTGCTAGGTTCTAGGAAATCCAACGATGAAAAACTTGTCAGGCATGGCTTTAGGTATTTGGGATACATCAGTGGGCAACACAGATGGTAAACAGCCCTGCCTTAGTGTGGGAGAAACAGATACTAAACTGCAAACATAAGCAAATGATACAGGTTGTCAGGTTGCAAATGCTGTGGAAAAAAAGAAAAGAGGGCAGGGAAAAAGGCGGATGGGCTGGTTAGCTTTATTGAGAAGATGACATGAAGGAGGGAGAGAGGGTCTGCTAGAGGCTATCTGAAGAAGGAGTGTTCCAGACAGGGGTTTGCAAATGCTTTCAGGAACGGTGTGTCTGGCATGTTTGGGCAAGGGCATGGAAGTCATTCTGGCCAGAATGAAGTTATGGGGGTCTTGGTGGAGAGGTGGGAGAGGGAAGGTAGAGGAGACCAGAAGGATATGAGGTGAGAGGTCATGGCATGGGGGCAGATCTTGTAGGGCCTTGGAAGCATTGATTGGCTTTCACAATGGGAACCTTTGAGAGTTTTGAGCAGAAGAGTGATGTGATATGACTTATGTTTTAAAATATCATTGTGGCTACTAGCTTGGCAATAGGAAGAAGATGAGAAGGCTTGGACTAGGTGCATTGACAGAGGTTATATTCTGAAATTATGGCCAACAGGATTTGCATTAGATATGGAACAAGGGGGAGAGAGAGAGAGGGAAAGAAGGAGAGGGAGGAGTGAAGGATCCCTCAGAAGTTTTTGGCTTGAGCACCTGTGAGAGCCTGTGAGAGGTACACAGTGCTGTGACTATGCCCTACAGTTTAGGGATTTGACCCATTTTAGGTAGTCCAGGACAGGCTTCTGAGGCAGTAATGCTAGAGCTGAGATGTGAAGGATGATCAGGAGTCCCAGTTTTGGAAGAAGCAAGGTGGTGAGAGTACTGGAGAAAGTATGGGCTGGCCTGAGTGGGTTTCAGCCTCGGGACTGAAGCAGAAGCTACTGAAGGGTTTTAAGCAAGTCGGTGACTTGATGGCTTTTAAAATTGTACTTGCCAGATAGTGATTATATATATTCAGTTTTCCTTCTGTTTTGCAGAAAGCTTTAATTTTTATGTAGATCTGACATTTTTAAAATTTTATGGTTATGGCTCTTAGGAAGACCTCCCTTAACTCCCGTGTTTATTAAAAAAAAAAAAACACCCTCATTTGCAACACTTTTATGGTTTTGTCTTTTATATTTAGTGCTTTTAACCATCTATAATTTATTTGTTTTTGAACTTTAACAACGTCTATACTAAACAAAGTTTAGTATAAAGAAGCATTAGCAGGCGCCTGGGTGGCTCAGTAGGTTAAGCGTCTGCCTTCGGCTCAGGTCATGATCCCTGGGCCCTGGGATCAAGTCCCACGTTGGGTGTTGGGCTCCTTGCTCAGCAGGGAGTCTGTTTCTCGCTCTGTCCTTCCCTGCTTATGCATGTGTGTGCTCTTTCTCTCTCAAATAAATAAAATCTTAAAAAAAAAAGGCAGCATTAGCTAAACAGGAGATTACCTAAGAGAAGAAGAAAATTCTAAAAAATACAGGAATAGCAAGTATACAGGGCAGCTGCTGTCTCTAGGGCTAAGGCAGCGAGCCCAGAGAAGAAATCAGACTGCAAGAAGCCACTCCCAGAACTGAGATCCAGACTTTGTTGGCCTTCTGGGAGGCTACTTTCTGGCTTGCTGGGAGAAGCCACCTGCATCTGGAATTTATTTTTGACATGATGCAGGGATCTAGTTTTATTTTTCTTCCAAATGGATAGCCAATTATTTTAACACCATTATCCAGTAATTCATATATTTGGTTCATTTATTAGAACTTGAGAAATCTCTCAACTACTAAACTTTCAGAGTTACTTGATCCAGAACACAAAAGCTATGAGTTCACCCTGTAGTCTTACTGCTCTAATATCCCAACTCACAGTAGCCCAGGATTGTGTGATAGTCTTTAATTTGTATGTTTTACCTGGCTCCCTGGGGAGAGAACAGCCTTTGACTCGCAAGGGCTCTGGTTTCTGAAATCGCATGACTACTTCATACAGGAGCTCTTTATGCCATGAAATTTGAGGTGCTTTTCTTGTATAATCCTTAAATTGAGTTTAGTCTTCAGAGGAGTATCTAGTAAATGTTTTTGTATGATATAGTTGTGGCAGGTGGTGTGGGGGGCGGGATCTAGAAATGACTAAGAGAGATACAGTTCTCCTTTCAGGAATCTTGATCTAGTGAAGGAATGGGTCCGGGGCACACTAATGTGAACTGAGGGGGTGCCTAGAGGTTGAGGATCGTTTTCCTCTGTTGAATCCCAGGGGAAGCTGCTACTACCAGTCAGAGAACAGGAAGAGCTGGGAAGGAAGGTATCTTTGTTCATTTTTCTCATTAGATAACCTGAATCACTTCCAAGTGGTAGACTGATTTCTGTTGGAATGCCTCTGGAGAATGAGGGAACTCACTGCCTCCTATTTTTGACTAGTTACAGTGTTTTGTGTGTGCTTTACTTGAACGGAAGCTTGCCTCACCATAACTTCTACCCACGGGTTTTAGTTCTCTTCTCTAGGACCACACAGAGGAAATCTAAGCCATCTTCTCTATGTGAGCCTGCAGAAATTTGATAATATTATGTCCTTCCCAGATACTCTTTTTATTTCCCCTCTCAGGTAGTTTTGAATTTCCTTAACCTCTTCCCTCTGATCCCCCAGTGTGTCAGCTTACACTTGCATCGCCTTTCAGGCACTCAGAAGGTGTATTTAAAAACTTTTTTTTTCTAAGTATAGTTAGTACATAGTGTTAGTTTCAGGTGTACAGCATAGTGATTTGATAAGTCTGTACGTTATTCGCTGCTCGTCATAGGTGTGGCTTCCGTCTGTCACCATGCGACACTGTCACAATGTCATTGACTATATTCTCCATGCCAAACCTCTCATCCCAGTGATGTGTTCATTCCATCAATGGAAGCCTGGACCTCCTACTCCCCTCCACTCAATCTACCAGTCCCCATCCTCCTCCCCTCCGGCAACTATCTGTTCTCATTTATGGGTTTGTTTATCCATTTCTTTTTAAAGATTTTACATATAAGTGAAATCATACAGTATTTGTCTTTTCTCTGACTTCCTTCACTTAGCATAATACTCGTTAGGTCCATCCATATTGTCACAAATGGGAAGAACCTCCTCTTTTTTGCATCTGAGTAAAATTCAGTAAAATTCAGATGTGACACCACATCTTCACCCCTTCTTTTACCAGTGGACCCTTGGGTTACTTGCATATCTTGGCTATTGTAAGATAATGCTGCAGTGAACAGGGGGGTGCAGATATCTTTTTGAGTTAGTGTGTTTGTTCTCTTACTTTAAATATTCAGTAGTGGAATTACCAGATCATATGGTAGTTTTGTTTTTAATTATTTGAGGGCACTTCATACTGTTTTCCACAGTGGTTGCACCAGTTTGCCTTCTCACCCTACAGTGCACAAGGGCTCCTTTTCCTCCACATCCTTGTCAACATTTGTTTCCTGTCTTTTTGACTCTAGCCATTCTGACAGATGTGAGGTGGTATCTCATTGTGGTTTTGATTTGCATTTCTCTGATGTGTGATGTTGAGCATCTTTCCATGTATCTGTTGGCCATCTGGATGTCTTCTTTGGAGAAATGACTATTCAGGTCTTCTGCCCATTTTTTTCATGGAATTATTTGTTCTTCTGGTGTTGAGTTGTAGAAGTTCTTCATGTGTTTTAGATAGTAGTCTCTTACTGGATATATCATTTGCGAGTCTCCTCCCATTCACTGGGTTGCTGTTTAGTTTTGTTGATGTTTCCTTTCCTTTGTAAAGGCTTTTGATTTTGATGTGGTCCCAATTGTTTTTGCTTTTGCTTCCCTTGCTTGAGGAGACATAGCTAGAAAAACATAGCTGTGGCTGATGTCAGAGAAATTACTACTTGTATTCTCCCAGGAGTTTAATGGTTTTAGGCCTCACCTTTAAGTCTTTAATCCATTTTGAGTTTATTTTTGTGTGTGGTGTGAGAAAGTGGTCCAGTTTCATTTTTTGCATGTAACTGCCTGTTTTTCCAGGACCATTTATTGAAGAGACTGTCTTTTTCCCATTGTATATTATTTTTATCGTAGATTAATCATAAAGCATGGGTTTATTTCTGGGCTCTGCATTCTGTTCCATTGATCTGTGTGTCTGTTTTCATGCCAGTACTGTACTGTTTTGATTACCATAGCTCTCTAGTATAGCCTGAAATTTGGAATTGTTATATCTCCAGCTTTGTTCCTCTTTCTCAAGATTGCTATGGCTATTTGGGGTCTTTTATGATTCCATACAAGTTTTAGTGGTACCCTAGTTCTGTGAAAAATGCTGTTGGCTTTCTTACGGGGATAGCGTTGAGTCTGTAGATTGTATTGGGTAGTATGGACATTTTAACAATATAAATTTAATCCATGAGCATGGAATATTTTTCCATTTTTGTTGTCTTCAGTTTCTTTCATCAGTGTTCTATAGTTTTTTTTTTTTTTTTTTTTTAAGATTTTATGTATTATTTGACAGAGAGAAACATAGCTAGAGAGGGAACACAAGCGGGGCGGTGGGAGAGGGAGAAGCAGGCTTCCCGCTGAGCAGGGAGCCCGATGTGGGGTTCCATCCTAGGACTCCGGGATCAGGACCTGATCCGAAGGCAGAGGCTTAATGACCGAGCCACCCACGCACCCCTATAGTTTTATAGTTTATAGAGGTTTTTCAAAATCTCTTTCATTAAGTTTATTCCTAGGTATTTTACGTTTTTGGTACAGTTGTAATACTTAACATTCTTTCGATGATTTTTGAGACAGATGTCAGTTGTTACCTGATGTTCTCTAGATGTGTTTTACCTATAGAGAGTAGTAGGTTTAGAGGTGTATTACTGAAAGGAGTCCGGAAGACTAGTTGTCTTCCCTAATTTTACAGATCAGGAGATTATGGACTAAAGAAATGGGATTCACTTGCATTGTAGCAGAGATAGTACTAGAATGTAGGAGGAGAGTGGGGCTGTCCTTTCTCTTGTGGTTACTGCTTCTGTTTATGTAGAATGAACTTTGCCAAGAGACCCCATTATGATGTTGCCTGAACAGAATCATAGAATTAATGTAACTTGATTATAGTCAAAATGCAGAAAACTTGCTCATTAGCATTCCATTTTCTCTAATTCTTTAATTTCTTTTTTTTTTTCTTTTTTTTTTTTTTTAGATTTTATTTATTTGACAGAGAGAAACACAGCCAGAGAGGGAACACAAGCAGGGGGAGTGAGAGAGGGAGAAGCAGGCTTCCTGCCGAGCAGGGAGCCTGATGCGGGGCTCGATCCCGGATCTCCGGGATTATGACCTGAGCCGAAGGCAGTCGCTTAACCAACTGAGCCACCCAGATGCCCCTAATTCTTTAATTTCTTAAATATTTACTGCTTATGCCTAATGCATGGTGGGCATTGTGTTTCAGGTATTACAACAGAATAGAACTATTCCTTTTTTTATGGAACATGAAGTCTTAGTGGTGAATGCAGAACAGACTCCATGAGGAACAGGCATTTCGTCTGGCTGGTGGTGCTGTTCCCAGCAACATGCTTTTCATGGAGTACTTATGAGTTGTAGGTGTTTGTTGAAAGAATGTCAGAGGGCATGTGTAGTTACAGTAATGTGGCAGCTGTTCTTCACTTACAGTACTTCGACAACACAGTAGGGAGCATCGTAAATCATTCAGAAAGTTTAGTTAACATAGGTCTTTCCCTCCATTCAACCCTCACCGCACCCCAAGTTATGTGGGAGAAAGTGGCATTTGAATAGAGCCTTGATAGTTGTATCGAATTTCTGACAGATGGAGATGGTGTCTTGGAGAAAGATAGTAGAGGAGAGGAGAAGCCTGCAGGGTACAGTTGGAGCACATGGAGGGGGCGGTGATGTGAGTGAGGGATCTGGTGGGGTGGGAGCCTGCAGCTTCATAAAAGACAGGCTTGAGAAAGGGGGTTGAGCCTGAATGATGGAAATCTTTGCTTCTAGCTAAGGAGTTGGGGTTTTTCTAGGTGATGTGACTAGACCTGTGTGTTTTGATAGAGTCACAGTGTGACTTCACCTGTGCTGTAGGAAGCTTGCTCTGGAAATTATATGGAGAGTGAATTGGTCACACAGAGTGGGTAAATTGGCAACTGGTTAAGGAGATTGGCTAGGCTGTTACTGTGGACCAAGAGAGATGATGAGGCTCTGTATCACGTGTCTGGGAGTGGAGAAAAGGAAATAAGAAATGGGAGAAATACTCTGGTGGGCAAACAGCAGCTTGCTCAACACTTGGTCTGGGGTGCAAGCAGGAGAGAAATGAAGGCGGCTTCTGAGAATGTAGCTGCTGATCACCAGTCTTGGGGACCAGTACAGGGGCGGGTTGAATACGAGAAAGTGGCAGATTTGGTTTTAGAGTGTTGATGTGGAGCGCTAGTCAGACAGCCGTGTGGAAATACCTAGGAGGTAGCAGGACTTGGGGCCTGGAGCTTTAGGAAGAAAGCGGGGTGTGGGTGAACTTTTGGCAGTCTGGTGCTTGAGAGTCATCCAGGGTGAGCACTGCTCACTGCGTGTCCTTGTTGCATGATGGCCCCTGTGTTGGAGAGATGACAGCAAAAGGACAGGCTGTGAGGAGGGCGGCAGAGGAAAGTGACAGGTTGGATGATGAGGAGGAAACCAATAATGAATCATAAAAAAGGAGAGTTGGGGGAAGATCACTATTATTAAGAGTCAGTGTTGGAGGGTGATGGTCACCGGTAGTAAATGCTTGCAGAGAAGTCAGGTAAAAATCCAAGTGGTTGTTGAAATCAGCACTTAATGACCTTCGGGACCTCTATGGGAAGAGGTTCAGCAAAGAAGATGTTAATAGAGGCAGCATGGATAGACTAACATTTAAAATTGTGGTGATAGAGTCAGGGCAGTCACTTGAGAAGGGTCATAGAGTTGTGACATTGTGTGTTTTAAAGATAGAAATGGGGGGGGGGGGTTGCCCGAATGGCTCATTCAGTTAGGAGTCTGATTCTTGATTTCAGCTCGGGTCCTGATCTCAGGGTCCTGGAATTGAGCCCTTTGTCGGGCTCTGTGCTCATCCTCGGGGAGTCGGCTCGCCTCTCTCCCTCTGCCCCTCCCCTTGATCATGCGTGAGCTCTCTCTCAAATAAATAAATAAATATGAACTAGAGATTAATTGTAGGTGCTGGTGCAACTGCCAGTAGAAAGGGGGAGCCTGGGGATATCAAGTAGTAATAAGTAAAATAAGCTCTCTGAGGAACTAGGAGCAGATTAGATGGAGCAGAGGCTGGAGTGTCATGAGGGGAGTTGGATCTCATCCTACAAAACAAGGGAAAACGGAGAGAGAAAGGTAGAGAGGTCTCAGAGTTAGAAGAAAAACCGACTAAACGTGTATGTATACTCCATTCTTTTCCTCATTTAAGAGACGTAGTGGTCTGCCTGTCACCTGTGAACAAGGTACAAAACTACCTGCCCTCAGGGAGGGTGTAGTTTTGTTGCAGCCCAGTAGATGAGCTTGTTCTTACTCACCCGGATTCCTCATCTTAACCACAGAACGCAGAAAATAATTTGGTGGTTTTCCCAGTTATCCTTAAAGGCGATATAGCCAGTAGCGTTCTAGATGTTCTAGTTAAGTCGTTATACCCTTTGGAGACTGTGGGCATTGGTGCTTCATTCTGTCGTGGAACCGTTGTTGAGAAAGGCTGATGGAGTGATACGTACAGGATATGACTGGATCCTTATTACGGAAAATCTGGTGGGGTGCAGGAAGCAAGCCATGATGTGGGGTCCCATTCCTTTGGTTAAGGCTGTTAAAAATCAAGACGGATAGATACTGACCACTTAATCCCCAACTGACATCTACTTTTTCTAAGCTCCTGCTGTATTTATCGTCGGTAAATAACCGACTGCTGCGATCTCTCACCCCATCCAGGTATAATGTCCTGTTTTCTTATCTATTCCAGAGCAGAGTTTGTTTGAACTGACTTTCTTTCATTTCATTGTGAACCTTGTAAACTTCTGTAAAGAGTTACAGAAGGGACGATAATAGTTGAGATCCGGCTCTATTGCAAAAGCTTGCTGTGCATCTGTTCCTAACAGATGAAAATGCAGTCTTCCGAGAACACTTCCATTTTCTGTGGTAACTGTATTAGAAGATTCTTAATTTTTTCGGGCCCAGGTAAATTCCTTGTGGCTTAGGCACTTTGGTTCCAGCCTTTTGAATGAATCAGAATTAGGCTGTTTTCTCTTCCACACAGAAGGCCTTCAGATATTTAAAGAGCTTGCTCCCATCTTGGCAGCTCCTCATATCAGGGATCTGCACCGCCTTCTTCATGGCTTCCTCTGCTGGGGTGGCTAGGTGGTCTAATGCCACAGGGTTTGCTGCTGCTCACCCTGAAGCTGGTGAAGATATTCCAGACCCAGAGTTTGTGGGACTTGTGCGTAGTACATCAGAAACCCTCTTCTGATCGAGGCCCTCAACCCTCTGACTAATGTGTGCTAACTTTCCTTCAGTTTATGGTGTTCCTCACTGTATCACACTAGTTCGTAATCAAGTAGCAACTGTGATTTACTGAGAAGCTACATGACTGGCACCATGCTGCGTATTTTAAAAAATTTTTTGAGCGTTTACTATAAACTAGTCACTGGGGATACAGATAAAGTGACAATAAAAATAGACTATTTTATAGAACAGTTTTATTTTTTGATTTTTTTTAAAGATTTTATTTATTTATTGAGAGAGAGAGAGATCACAAGTAGGCAGAGAGAGACGAGGAGGCTGAGCAGAGAGCCCAATGCGGGCCTCGATCCCAGGACCCTGAGATCATGACCTGAACCGAAGGCAGAGG
>PITA01002954.1:108358-131783 GCA_004023965.1 Spilogale gracilis
CCCCCCCCCCCCCGCCAGACTCCCCCACTGTCAGCCTTCCACATCGGTGTGGTGCCTTTGCTACAGTTGGTCAGCCTGCACACGGTGTCTCATTATTGCCTGACGTCCGCCTTCTGCCTTAGGGTTCACTCTTGTTGTACGTTCTGTGAGTTTGGGTGAATGTACAATGACATGTATTCATTGAATATTACAGTTTCATACAGAAGTTTCACTGCCCTGAGTCCCACCTGTTGATCATTCTCCACCACCCCCCCTTCTTGGCAACCACTGCTCTTTTCACTGTTTCCGTAGTTTCACCTTTTCCAGAATGTCAGGTCATTGTAATCCTAGATTGGCTTTGTTTTGTTTTTTGTTTTGCTTAGTAATATGCATTTAAGGTTCCTCCATGTCTTTTTTGTGGCTTCTCAGCATGATTTAGTATTCCATTGTATGAATGCACCAGTTTTTCCCTTCACCTGCCGAAGGACATCACGGTTGCTCCCAAGTTCTGCCGGTCATGAGTAGAGCTGCTGTGATGCAGATTTTCCATGTGGATGGGTGCAGCCAAGGATGCTGGATCGATGAGTGTCTCCAAGGGTCCACACCATTTTGCGGGTGATGAGAATTCCCATGGCTCTACTTCCTCACCAACATTTGGTGTTGGCTATGTCTGGGATTTTCTCCATCCCAGTAGGTGTGCGGTGCTATTTGATGTCCAGTTCCGTAATGACATGATGTGGGGCATCTTTTCATATGCTTATTTGCTGTCTGTATACCTTTTGTGAGACGTCCATTCAGAATTTAGTCCATCTTTAAATCAGGTGGTTCATTTTCTTTACCGTTGAGTTTTAAGAGTTTCTTGTATTTTTTGGATAACAGTCCTTTATCAGCTGTGTCTTTCGCAGGTATTTTCTCTGAGTCTGTGTCTTGTCTTCTCATTCTTCCAACAGTGTCTATTGCCAGGAGGTTTTTTTTTTTTTTTTTTTTTTAATATTTCATTTATTTGAGAGAGAGAGCAGGAGTGGTGGGGAGGGGCCAAGGCAGAGGGAGAAACAGGCTTCCTGTCAAGCAGGGAGCCCTGTGTAGGGACTCCATCCCAGGACCCTGGGATCATGACCTGAGCTGAAGGCAGGTTGCTTTACTGACTGAGCCACCCAGTTGCCCCCAGAAGTTTTTAATTTTCATGAAGGCCAGCTTATCAGTTATTTCTTTCATGGACTGTGCCTTTGGTGCTATATCTAAAAAGTCATTGCCATACTCAGGGTCATATAGATTTTCTCCTGTGTTTTGCTGTAGGGGTTTTATAGTTTTGTGTTTTACATTTAGGTCTGTGACTCATTTGAGTTAATTCTTGTGATGGGTATAAGGTCTGCATCTAGATTCTTCTTTTTTCATGTGCAGTCTAGCTGTTCCAGCACCATCGTTTGTTGAAAAGGTTGTCCTTTCTCCACGGAGCTGCCTTTCCTTCTTTGTCACACATCAGCTGACTCTGTGTGGTTTTGTTTCTGGGTGCTCTGTTCTATTCCATGGAAGTATTTGTCTACTCTTTCATGCTGTATGTTTTTAAATTTCTTAATGGAAAATGTTAGCATCGAAAATAATGCTCATGGCAAAACAGTTTGTAAATTTCTAAAAAAAAAAAGAGAGGAAGAGTCTGTATAAGCTCATTACTCAGAGGTAAACACTATTAAAGGCCTGGTATATATTTTTTCCAGTTTTTAAAAAACTATGTATCTTGATGATTTAAAACTGAAATCATGCTGCATATGCTGTTCTCAAGCTTCCTTTTCTTCACTTTTTTTTTTTTAAAGATTTTATTTATTTGACAGAGAGAAACACAGTGAGAGAGGGAACACAAGCAGAGGGACTGAGAGAGGGAGAAGCAGGTCTCCTGCCGAGCAGGGAGCCCGATGTGGGACTCGATCCCAGGTCTCCAGGATCATGACCTGAGCCGAAAGCAGTCACTTAACCAACTTAAGCCACCCAGGCGCCCCTTTTCTTCACTTTTTGATATAGATGATTTCCTCAGTTTTGAAACAGATCATTTTTGTGCAGTTGTAAATGCACTATAATTTAAAAAAGTCCCCATTGATGAATATTTATGCCATTACAGTAATGCTACAGTGAATATCTTTGTACCTGTCTTTGCACACTCCTGTGAATGTTTCTTGTGGTATAAATTCTTCGAACTGAAATTACCGAGTCAAAGAATGTGCAGGCTTAAAAAATTAATGGCAAATGCCAAATTCTCTTTCAAGAAGGTTCTGCAGTTTACAGGCTCACCATCAGGGCATAAGAATACTTATAGCTCATTAATTTAACAAATCAAGTTCTGTGCGTATGGTGAAGTTGAGATCTTTGTTCTGTGTGTAGCAGGCATGGTAGAAATGCCCCCAGTGTGTATTTTAATTTTGAGATGTTTTGGGATGTGGACATATTATAATTTTTATGTGACTTAAACTTTTCTCTTTTAATGGCTTGTAATTTACTTCTACCTCCTTGTGTTATCTTCTGGTATTTACTTTTAAATATTTGATCACATTGGGATTTCTTTTGATGTAAGGACTGAGATAGGACTCTAGCTCTTACAATTTATTTTCAAATGGCAAGCCAGAAGTTCTTGTACCACATAGTGATTAATCCATTTCTCTCCATTGTTTTGAAACACCACTATTTATTATATGCTAACTATCCAGGGATACTTGAGTCTATTTCTGGATTGTATTTTGTTCTATTAATTTATCTATTCTGGTTTAATACCATATGATAACAATTGCTATATTGATACTTTCTGTTTTCATATTCTGAGAGCCAGGAACCCCTCATTATTCTTTTTCTCGAGTTTCCCCCCAGTCATTCTTTGGTATTTTTTAATTCAGATAAGATTTAGAATGAGCACATTAATTCTGCCCATAGTCCTCCTCTCTCCTGCCCTCCCACCCCCCAAAAAAGGGCCTTTAGAGAAAACCTCATTGAGTTCATAACTAAGGAGAACATGTATCTCTAGCAAAAAATCTTTACAATTATAGTGCTTTATGACACTTTAAATACATTAACTATATTATTTATTTCTCCAGATTGTTAAAGGATAGTTTTGTCCGTATTTCACAATTGAGGAAATAAAACTTCAGTAACTTGCCCAGCATTCAGGCTACCCACTATCTCTCAAGTCAGTGTTAGTTAAGTAAACTCTTAGGTCATTAAGAAAGGAGCAAAATTATAACAAAATCCCAAGTTTCTTTTTTGATCATAAAGCACAAAGAACTTGTAAAGAAAGCTGGACTCACCCGTAATTCCATCTTTCAGAGGATTTTGTCATTCTTGTCTATTTCTGGTCATGTTTTGTGTCTACAAATAAAAAATGGTTAAACTGTTGAGGCACCTGAGTGGTTTGGTCTGTTGGTCGACTCTTGATTTCGATCCAGGTCATGATCTCAGGGTCTTGGAATCAAACCCCATGAAAGGCGCTGGGCTGAGCAGGGAGTCTGCTTGGGATTCTCTCCTTCTCCCCCATCCCTTCCTGCTTGTGTGATCGAGCCTGCTCTCTGTCTCTCTCAAGTAAATAAAGAGACTCTTCAAAGAACCTCACATAAAGGAATGTCTAAACTGTTGATCATATCGCACATGTGGTTTTTTATTCTGTTTTTGTTTTATAATGTGGAATTTCCTTGTCTTGTGAGTTATTTTTCAAAAACACACTGGTTTTGAAAGTCCAGTTTACCATATGAATGTATCATAATGTAATTAATTTCCTGTTACTCTTGCCTGCTGATTATTTGTGAGATCTTGCTATTAATAAGGAATTCTACAGGAGGCATCCTTAGATATTAAGCTTTGAATATTTCCTGGAGAGTTCTGGATCAAGAAGCGTGAGGTTTTGATGTGTGCGTTGCCAAACTACTTCCCAGAAATCCAGTTCTGGTTTGTATTGCTATCCTTAGTGTCATCTCATCCTTGCTAGTATTAAGCATAGACTGAAAATTTTCTTGCCAAGAGCATGGGCAAACCTTTGTCTTATTTTAACTGGTCATTTATGATATAGAGCTGTCTAAGATGGCATTTGAAGAAACTTGATAATGGCTTTGGTGCTTTCAAAGACCTCGTCTGTCTCTGCATTAATTAGATAGCCCCCTATACTTTGGTGTTTTCTGCCTAAACAGTTGCCAGTTTTGTTTTTTTTTTCCCCAACATTATTTGAATTCTTTTTTTTTTTTTTAAAGATTTTATTTATTTGACAGAGAGAAACACAGCCAGAGAGGGAACACAAGCAGGGGGAGTGAGAGAGGGAGAAGCAGGCTTCCTGCTGAGCAGGGAGCCCGATGTGGGACTTGATCCCGGGTCTCCAAGATCATGACCTGAGCCGAAGGCAGTCGCTTAACCAACTGAGCCACCCAGGCGCCTCATTATTTGAATTCTTAAGTTCTTTCTATGTGAGCTGTTAGGTCTTTCACATCTTGTATTTAAGCTCTTAATTTTCTTTCTGCAAATAATTTATAATTTTATTTATTTTTATTTTTATTTTTTATTTTTTAAAATATTTTATTTATTTATTTGACAGAGTGAAATACAGCTAAGGAGAGAACACAAGCAAGGGGAGTGAGAAAGGGAGAAGCAGGCTTCCCGCCAAGTAGGGAGCCCCATGCAGGGCTCAATCCTGGGCCTCCCGGATCATGACCTGAGCCAAAGGCAGTCGCCCAACCAACTGAGCCACCCAGGTGCCCCTATTTTTATTTTTTTTTTTAAGATTTTGTTCATTTGACAGAGACAGCTAGTGAGGGAACACAAGCAGGAGGAGTGAGAGAGGGAGAAGCAGGTTTCCTGCCAAGCAGGGAGCCCAATATAGGGCTTGATTCAAGGACTCTGGGATCATGAGCTGAAGGCAGACATCTAATGACTGAGCCACCCAGGTGCCCCTTTCTGCAGGTAATTTATAATTTTACATAAAATTTATACTGCTTATTTCAAATAATTCTGAAAATGCAGAAAAGCATTAAGAATAAAACAATGATCAACTAAAGATAATTTCCATTAACATTATCAGTGCATTATCTTTCCAGAATTTTTGGAGGTGTATTAAAATAAATGAAAAAAAGCTCTTTAGAATTTGATCAATTTTACTTTTATAGGATGCTCTTCCCATTTACATGAAGAGGTGTTCATGGTGTGCCGTTAAATGTTATTGTTAATGAGTGCGTAGAATTATATGGATTCCATAGTATGTTTAATCTCTGGTGAATATTTAAGTTTTTGTTTTTTTCCATCACAGCTCGCACTGTGTTAGACCTCCTGGCTTGTAGCTCTCTAGAGATTTCTGCAGATACCCCTTCAGTAAATCTCTGTTAGTAGTTTCCGAAGTTGTGTATGTTTAAGTTTTGGTATGTCTGGTGCATTTACATTTCGAAGTGTTCTTACGTACTTGGGATACTTCTGTCTCGGAGCAGTTGGAAACCCAGTCCCTGATGGCTTCTGCAGGTAAAGGACTCAGTGTTTCTGTGTGTCACCGGGTCGGAAGTAAAGCAGTCCAGGGCTGATTCTGCTGCTCCGGGAGGGCCAAGGGCCTGTTTTCTTTTCTTCTCGGCTGGAGAGTGGGAGTTTGTTTACCTTTTACGCTACAGTTCTGTTTACCTTTTGGAAATATTTATTCCTTTAAGTCTTTTAGTATTCTCTTTGTTCCATTTGTTGCATTCTCTCCTTTAAGCACATGGATCTTCCCTATATTGGGCATTCTTTGTTTCCCATAGTTATTTCCTCTTCAATCACTTTACTTTTTTTCTCTTTGTTGTATTCACTGAGACTGTTTTAGGTCTTTTTGGTCTCTTTAACAAAATTGATTATTTCTTAATGTTGGACAGATTTTTGTGTACTTGGGGTAAAGTCAAGTTGGTTGTACGGACTGTTCTTCTAGTACATAGCAAGATTTGATTAATTTTTTTTGCAATTCTCTTCATAGGTGTGGTTGGCCTATATTTCCATTTTGGAACTACCTTGGGTTTTGGTATTTTGATTACACTAACCTGGTAAAATAAATTGGGAAACATTCTGTCTTTTACTATACGGAGGAAAGTGAGTAAAGTAGGAAATATTTATTCTCTATAGATTTGATAGAATTTGTTATGTTCTCTTTAAAGTTTCATCTTGAAACTTGTCAAGATCCTTCATAATTTTTTTGGGTCATTTTTCTATTGTTAGACATTGGCTTATTTTTGATGTTTTGGGATTTTAATTGATGGTACATTCAACGTTCTTATAATTAAATCTACACATATCTATGATTAGTTCGTTAGGATAAATTCTTGGCAGTGAAATTGCCTGGTTAAAGAGTGTACAAACTTTTAAGACTTTTGCTTTTGACTGCCACGTAGTCACCTGTCTTGAAATGTACTCTGGATTTGTTTTATTCAGGTATGGTAGGGTGACAGATACAGAAACCACTGCCTTTGAAGGAAGAGTTTATTACTTAGAGTGTCCAGTAGAGGGGGGGCATGCCATGCCTCGCAGGGTCACATGGGAGAATACCATGGTTGGTCAGGAGGCAAAAGGGGCCCCGGGAAAGTGTGGCCTAGAGCCTTTATTGTGGTTTCCATGGGAAGGGGTAGGTGGGGCAGAGGAGGCAAAACGGAACAAGCTTAGTCTAGTTTGAATGACGTCAGTGGGTCTCTGGTTTTCTAATACCTGGCCATGGGGTGATTTTAGGACAGGGGAAATACTGGTTTGGTGTGTAAGAGTTAGATGAATGAGATAGTTGTAGTGAAGACTTCGGTTTAGTTCATTTGCATGTGATAGGCATGTTCACAGGTGAGTTGTTATCTCTGGCAACTAACTAACCTTGGGAGCGGCAGTACCTTCCTGGCTCGCTGGGCTCTGTGAAGTCAAAACATCATAACGTGTATGGAAAATACATTAATTAATACACCATCCTTTAAGATTGTAGTACTTTGTGTTCTCACCAGTAGTGCATGGGTATGCCAACACTAAAAGGAATCTTTGAAAAGAGGAATCCATAGGGACACCTGGTGGCTCAGTTGGTTAAGCATCTGACTCTTGGTATTAGCTCAGGCCTTGATCTTAGGGCCATGAGTTCCAGCCCCGGGTTTGGTTCCATGCTGGGTGTGGAGCCTACTAAAAAAAAAAGGAGAAAAAGAAAACGAAAAGAAAGAAATGAAAGAAATCCACAAAAATGTTGGGTAGTTTTGGTGAGCAAAGTCTTACTCAGATTTGCATTTCTTTGATTTCTGTTGGTTGTTGGAATTCTTTTGCAAGTGATCCATCTTTATTCCCCCTTTTTTTTTTTCAAAGATTTTATTTATTTGACAGAAACACAGCCAGAGAGGGAACACAAGCAGGGGGAGTGAGAGAGGGAGAAGCAGGCTTCCCGCCGAGCAGGGAGCCCGATGTGGGACTCGATCCTGGGTCTCCGGGATCATGACCTCAGCTGCAGGCAGTGGCTTAACCAACTGAGCCACCCAGACGCCCGATCCATCTTTATCCTTTAACCATTAAATAATATTTGTCTTTTTATTGATCATTAAGAGCTTTTCATACAAAGACATTACTCTAGCAAGTTTAGATATTTTTGTGTGTGTGAAACTTTGTTGCCATAAATTTGAATTAGTTTTGTGGAGTGATCAAGTAATCCCAAGTGATGGGATTAGTTGGGGGACGGTGTTCCGGAACCTGATTGGACTGTGATGTTGGTGGAGACATCACATACCTGTGGACCATGTTTACTCTTTCAAAGTTGTACAGAAGATACTTGTGGATGAGGACTTTTTTTCCCTCACCAGAGTATTTCTTGTTTGGTGATAGGAAAATGAAAGCCTTTTTGTGTAACTTTTATTGAGTGATCTGGTTGAATTTGGAGCAAGAAATCAAATTACTTCCTTAGGCACTGTCTTCCTGCATTTAAAAAACAAGTTTTTTTGGGGGGGGTGCCTGGGTGGCTCAGTTGGGGATCTCAGTCCTGCATCAGGCTCCCAGCTCCATGGGGAGTCCGCTTCTCCCTCTGACCTCCTCCCCTCTTATACTCTCTCTTTCTCAAAAAAAAAAATCTTTTTTTAAAAAGTTTTTTTAAACTCTGAAAAACACCCATGAATATTTTATTATTTTAAAAATATTTTATTCATTTATTTGGCAGAGAGCACAAGCAGGGGGAGTGGCAGAGGCAGAGGGAGAACAGACTTCCTACAGAGCAGGGAGCCTGAGGCAGGACTCAATCTCAGGACCCTGGGATCATGACCTGAGCTGAAGGAGGATGATTCACCAACTGAGCCATCCAGGCATCCCCACCCCCCCATGAATATTTTTTTTTTTTAAGATTTTATTTATTTGACAGAGAGAAACACAGTCAGAGAGGGAACACAAGCAGGGGGAGTGAGAGAGGGAGAAACAGGCTTCCCGCCGAGCAGGGAGCCCAACGTGGGACCCGATCCCGGGTCTCTGGGATCATGACCTGAACCGAAGGCAGTCGCCCAACCAACTGAGCCACCCAGGCGCCCCCGCCCCCCATGAATATTTTATATGTGGTGTTTGCATCGTTTTGGAAGGATTGCTGTGTCTTTCCTGGATTTCTCCAGTATTTAAATCAAACTTCATTTTCTTTCTTTTTTTTTTTTTTAAGCCCTTTTATTTATTTGTTGGAGAGAGAGGGAGAGAGAGGGAGAGAGAGAGAGAGAGCAAGCGCGCGCACAAGCAGGGGCGGAGTGGGAGAGGGAGAAGCTGGCTTCCTGTGGAGCAGGGACCTTGATACGGGACTCAATCCTAGGACTGAGATCATGACCTGAGCCAAAGGCGGACGCTGCCCCAGCTGAGCCACCCAGGCGCCCCTTCATTTCTTGTGAGATCATGAGTGTTGAGAAGCACCTGTGCAGATGCTAAGTGAGTGTGGGAGAGAATGTGGCAGAACTTTAGGAACTTGCTGTAGATTTGGATGGGATGAACTTCAAAACTTTAGGATGGAAAGGACTCTTTATCTGTCATCTACACTGTGATGTAGTGGCTCCGAAGGTCTCAACCCTGTGAGTTCATAGCAGACCTCTCACCTTTGTCACTGCCGGCCTCCGTGGCTGGATCGCTTATTGTTGTGGAGGGAAGTCCTGGGTACCGTAGGGTGTTGAGCAGCATCTCTGGCCTCTACCTGGTAGATGTCAGTTTCCCTCCCCTCTCGAAGTCATGACAACCAGAAACGTTTCCCACATTGCCAGGTGTCCCCTGGTGAGCAAAGTCACCTCCAGTTGAGAACCACTGGTTTCTAACAAAATGCTTTAGAATGCCTCTTTACCAGTCTGATATAAAATTATACACATGATTAAAAAAAGTCTAACAATGTAATGCCCTTAGTATAAAAGAAAGTAAGTAATGAACTTTAACGTGTAAATAAAAAATGTGACTGAGAGAGCACTAGTAGGTGATTTTACACCTGTTTATATTCCCACTTACATGATGCATGAATCGTTGACACTAATCTCCCCTGTTAATTACATGTAGTCACAGGGAGATCTGTCTAGGCCTTGGCAGGTCAGTAGTTGCACACATCCCAGCCCTAGCACTAATACTATTTTTTTTTTAAGATTTTATTTATTTATCTGACAGAAACACAGCTATAGAGGGAACACCAGCAGGGGCAATGAGAGAGTGTGAAACTGGCTTCCCGCAGAGCAAGGAGCCGGATGCGGGGCTCGATCCTAGGACGCCAGGATCATGACCTGAACCTAAGGCAGATGCTTAATGGCTGAGCCACCCAAGCTCCCCCTGGCACTAATATTAACATCAATGCATGCACCTTGAAATTCTTTACCTGTTGATTTCTCATGTCCTCTTCTAGGAACATGTAATTAGTTTTCTTTATCCACTGGTAGGTGGGATAGCTACTTACCAAAATTTTGATTCCTCTTATGCATGAAGAGGAATATTTGTTTCTGAAAAGCTAATAATCCATTCAACTTTCCTTATAAATAAACTATAAACCCTTATGTTTTTATTATGTATTTATGAAGAACTTTTTTTTTAACTTTGTCACAGAGAGAGAGAGCACACAAGTAGGCAGAGGGATCCCCTGCTGAGCAAGGAGCCCAATGCAGGACTCCCTCCTAGGACTCTGGGATCACGACCTGAGCCAAAGGCAGATGCCCAACTAACTGAGTCAGCTGGCCATCCAGAACTTTTTTCCTGATAAATAACTCCTAATGCCAATTTTATAGCTATGTGTAATCTTTTATAACATAAGTGTAAGGAGATAGGAAATGGCATTTACATTTTAGATTTTTTTGTGTTATACTGAAGGACCCTATATGTACACAGGGAATTTGAATTTACAGTATAATAAAACATGATTCTAAGGTTTGATTTTTTCCTTTATAAATGATAAATGTTTTTTTAAAGATTTTATATATTTTGACAAAAACACAGCTAGAGAGGTAACACTAGCAGGGGGAATGAGAGAGGGAGAAGCAGGCTTCTCTCCGAGCAGGGACCCCAGTGTGGGGCTCCATCCCAGGACTCCTGGATCATGACCTGAGCTGAAGGCAGACATCTAATGACTGAGCCACCCAAGTGCCCCTGTAAATGATAAATCTTAAGAATATTCTAAACCGTGATGCCTTGGTAGCGCAGTTGGTTAAACATCTGCTTTTGACTCAGGTCATGATTTCAAGGGTCTTGGGATCGAACCCTGCATGGGTCTCCCTGCTCCATCGGGAGCCTGCTTCTCCTTCTCCCTCTGCTCCTCCCCCTGCTTGTGCTCTCTTACTCTCTGGTGGGGGAAAAAAAGAAGAATATTCTAAACCCATGACAATTTCACATTAAAAGAATTGGTAATCAGAGACAATTAAGTTTTTGTATTAAATAGTTCTCCACTGTGAGGGGCGCCTGGGTGGCTCAGTTGCTTAAGCAACTGCTTTCGGCTCAGGTCATGATCCTGGAGACCCGGGATCAAGCCCCACATCGGGCTTCCCGCTCGGCGGGAAGTCTGCTTCTCCCTCTCTGAGTCCCTTTGCTTGTGTTCCCTCTCTAGCTGTGTTTCTCTCTGTCAAATAAATAAAATCTTTAAAAAAAAAAATAAATAGTTCTCCACTGTGAATCATATGTGTGAATATGTATAATGCTCCATTATCTAGAACAGTGGAGGAGTGAATGTATTTTATATTATATTTTATTTTATATTTTATTTTATTTTACATTTTATTTTACATTTTATTTTATTTTACATTTTATTTTACATTTTATTTTATATTTTATTTTATTTATTTAAGAGAGAGGGAGAAGGAGCACAAGGGCTGGGAGTGTCAAGAGGGAGAGAGAGACTGCACTGAGAAGACTCTGCACTGAGTTTGAAGCCTAATGGAGGGGTTCATCTCATGACCCTGAGATCATGTCAGCTGAAATCTAGAGTTGGATGTTTAACTGACTGAGCCACACACGTGCCCTAGAATGATGTTGTATGGGCATATTATTTTTCAGCTAATTTAGAGGTAAGCCTTCCAAAACAGAAGAGGTGGGACTTAAACAAACAAACTTAGAATCATTTTTGTGGAACATTTTAAAACACTTAAAAAGTAACAAGATGAGTTAGGTAGACCCACGACCCTTCCTGTGTCATAACTGTTGATGTGTAGCCAATGTTGTTTTGTCCTTAACCCTCTTTCTGCTTCCCCTCCTGGATTTTTAAATAGCAAATCTCAGACATCTGTGATTTCATTTGAAAACACTTCAGTATCTATGTAAACATAGCCACAATACTATTATCTCATCTAAAAACAGTTAATAGTCTTTTTTTTTTTTTTTTTAAGATTTTATTTTTTTTGACAGAGTGAGACAGCTAGAGATGGAACACAAGCAGGGGGGAGTGAGAGAGGAAGAAGCAGGCTTCCTGCCCCGCAGGGAGCCCAATGCGGGGCTCGATCCTGGGAGCCGAAGGCAGACACTTAACAACTGAGCCACCCAGTTGTCTTAATTTTAAAAATCGAGTTTGTTCAAAAGGGCCATTAAAATTGTTGATGTTTGTTGTCTCTTTTTTTCCCCCTTATAAATTATTCAAGAGGGCCACCCTGTGGCACATTCCCCCCATAGATCCCTAATTGCATTCATATTTTGGTGTTCTTCATAGTCTTCTGTCTTCAGGTTTCCACTAAATTGGAAGTTAGAGCTAAAGCCATATTCAGGTATACTTTTTTGGTATGTTATGTGGATTTTGGTATTTTTTGTGTGTATGATGGTTTTTCTTTTGCTTTTTCGAGACCATCTCAGAGTGGTAACCTGTACCTCCAGGTTGGCTCTTTTGGAGGTGTGCAGACCACTGATGATGCAGACCACTCATTTCCTAGATTTCTCTATTCGTTAGGGTTTGTCAAATGGTAATTACCAGCTGGACTACTTCTGTAAGGAAGAACGCTCTGCCTACCTTAAGGGATAGTTTGTGTAAGAAATGGAGAATAAAAGGAGTGATACTTTTTCTTGGTAAGCTTGCACAGTAATGACTTGATAGCCTAGAATCCTTCAAAGGTGACCAGCCAGGGTTTTTTGTTTTGTTTTATTTTTTTTACTTTATATATCAAGAATATTGGATTTAAATAATGTATATTTGTGTTTTTAAAATTTTTTTTTTTTTAAAGATTTTATTTGACAGAAACACAGCGTGAGAGGGAACATAAGCAGGGGGAGTGAGAGAGGGAGAAGCAGGCTTCCTGTCGAGCAGGGAGCCCGATGTGGGACTTGATCCCGGGTCTCCGGGATCATGACCTGAGCTGAAGGCAGTCGCTTAACCAACTGAGCCACCCAGGCGCCCCTATATTTGTGTTTTGATCCATTGCTGTTTTTATTGATCATATTCGTTTACTTTGGCTGCTCCAACAAATTACCACAAACTAGGTGGCTTAAAACAACAGAAATTTATGATCTCACAGCAAGGGAGGCCAAAAGTCCAAAATCCACACCTCTGGGCCGAAGTGTCAGGCGCTGGCAGGGCTGTGCTCCTTCTAGAGGCTCCGGGGTGGGGGGCAGCAGTTCTAGCCCCTTGTGGCCTCTGGCGCTGCTGGCGTTCCCTGGCTACCCCACTCCAAGCTCCGCCTTCAGCGTCACTGCAGTCTTCTGTGTTTCTGTAGCGCAGGTCCTGTTTCTTTTTTCTTTCTTCCTTTTTTTTTTTTTTTTAATAAAGATTTTATTTATTTGACAGAGAGAAACACAGCCAGAGAGGGAACACAAGCAGGGGGAGTGAGAGAGGGAGAAGCAGGCCTCCCGCCAAGCAGGGAGCCCGATGTGGGACTTAATCCCAGGTCTCCGGGATCATGATCTGAGCCGAAGGCAGTTGCTTAACCAACTGAGCCACCCAGGCGCCCTGCAGGTCCTATTTCTTAAAAAGGCACATAGGGGGCCACCTGGGTGGCTCAGTCAGCTGAATGTCTGCCTTTGGCTTGGGATCAAGCCCCATGTTGGGCTTTCTACTCGTGGAGAGCCTGCTTCTCCTTCTCCCTCTGCTGCTTCCCCTGCTTGTGCTCTGTCAGATAAATAAAATCTTAAAAAAAAAAAAAAAAAAAAAAAGCACGTCTGGATTGCATGTAGGGCCCACTGAGTAATCCAGGGCAGATTCCTCAAAGTCCTTAATCATGTCTTTTGCTATAGAAGGTTAATATTTATAGGTTCTGAGGATTAGGAAATGAATATATCTTCAAGGGGAGGGGTGCTTTGATGTGCAAATGATCGGCCACTGTTTTCTCTGGAACTCCTCAGTCCTTTGATACAACCCCAGTAGATGTTACAGTGTTTCAGCTTTGTCTTCTCCCCTTCCTGCCCCAGGCCTGAAATCAGTCACTTTCCAAGGAGCTCTGGTTCCTTTTAGTGGGAAACAGTATTTAGAGGCCACATTCTGGGTGCTGGGAGTGTAGCTATTTTTCTTAGCAGCTTTTCCAAAATAAATTACACTTTACCATGTTTTCTTCAACAAAGTGCGCTGGACATCATTAAATCTTTTTTTTTTTTTTTTTTTTTTTTTAATGTAGGCTCCATGCCCAGTGTGGAGCCCAATATAAGGCTTGAACTCATGGCCTTAATATCAAGACCTGAGCTAAGATCAAGAGTCGGACTCCTAACTGATTGAACCACCCAGGTTCCCCATCATTAAATCTTCTATCAATAATTTATTACTATGAATATCAGCTTTAGGATTGAGCTGTAAACTGATTACTTTTCCAGTGCTGCTGAATTTTAAAATTACATTCATTTGCTTTTATACTAGATGTACAAAATTTCAGTTCAGTTCTAGTAATTGTTCTTTGTTTTTCTGTGACCTAGCCCTCCTTGCCATCAGTGGGGTCTTTTTCTCACCTACAAGGCTTTTCGGTATACTCTCTGCATTCCTGCCTAAACTCTGCTTTTCCCATATCCTTTGTTTTCTGAGTCCAAGAACACTAAGGGTTATTAGGAGATAAAATCGGACCTTACAGAGTGTTGTATTAAGTCAGATAGAAAAAGAAGTCTGCTTCTGAGTTAAGCATTGAAATGCGTGAGTTTTTCATTCCTAGGAACCCTATAGACTTTTGCTGGGAGGGCATGGTGGTGATAGGGTGTGGAGGTGCTCAGAGTTCTCAGACCTCTGTGACAGCTTTACTAAAGGTGTTCGTGTTTTTGAATTAGAAAACTGTTCAAAGTTTAACCAGTAGCATTTTAAAAAATAACATTTATTGGGGCACCTAGGTGACTTAGTGGGTTAAGCTTGCCTTCAGTTCAGGTCATGATCTCAGGGTCCTGGGATTGAGCCCCAGCGTTGCTCCCTGCTCAGCGGGGAGCCTCTTTCTCCCTCTGCAGCTCCACCTGCTTGTGTGCTCTCCCTCTCGCTCTCTGACAAATAAATAAATAAAATCTTAAAAAAATAAATAAATGTGGAAGGACCATTGAAAAGATAGTGGGCAGCTGTGGATGTGGAGGTTGTCCACTGCAGCCATGGTCTGCAAGGAGACAACTTGCACAAGAAAATAGGGTTGTGCACTGCGTCTGTCATCACAAAATGCCGCCGAACTGAGAAGGGTGCTCAGTGTCTTTGTGAATTTTATGTTCTGGCATGGACTTCTTAGCTCCCTAGAGCAGCTTAAGTCTGCTCATTGTGTTAGGGCAGCGTGTGCCCCTTTGAAAGCAATGGGCAGAAGGGAAGCTGGGGTTTTGAGATGACTCATCCTCAGGGTCTAAGTTGGTGGCAGAGGTTGGGCATCTTTGAAGCAGGCAGGCAAGTTGGGAGAACCAGAGAGGGTAGGAGAATTTGGGGTTAGAACGAGCGCTCTAAATACCCAGGGTGCCAGCAAGCCCTCCAGAGCAGTGCTGGTGGGTAGAGATGCATCGAGAGCCAGGGAGTGTGGCTTTACTTTTTCTAGTAGGCACATCAGAAGAGTGAAAAACTGAAACAAGACCTCCAAATGGAAAAGCAGGTGACGTTAACTTTTTAAAGCAACAGTTTTGAGATTCTGTTCACATGCCATCAAGTTCCCCTATTTTTAAAGTGGATAGTTCTCTGGTTTTTAGAATTTCTACAGAGCCTTGTGCCCATTACCACTGGTTTCTAGAACAATTTTCTCCCAAAAGAATCCCACACCATCTGCAGTCAGTCCCTCCTGCTCCCCACCCTCCCTCGCACCCACTTTCTTACTCGTTGTCTCTCTGGATCTTCTGTTTTGGGGCATTATTTACGTGTAGACTCGTACCGAGACTCGTACTTTGGTGTCTGGCACCTTCAGTTAGTAGAATGTTCTCACGGGCCATCCATCTCACGGCATGTATCAGTACTTTGGTGTGTGTGTGTTTTTGTTTGTTTTGTTTTAGGTTCATTTAATTTTTTAAGTAAGCTCTACACCCATCATGGGGCTTGAACTCACAACCCCGAGGTCAGGAGTCACGTGTTCTTCTGACAGAGCCAGCCAGGCGCTCCTGTACTTTGTTCCTTTTTATGGACAAATAATGTTCTGTTGTATGAATACTGCATTTTCTCGATCCATTTATCAGTTGATGAGCATTGGGCTTCCTTTTTTGGCTGTTACGAATAATGCTGTGAATGTTCGTGTACAGCTCTCAATGGAAATTATCTGTAATAATTATTTCATTTACCTCTATATTCCAGGTGTTATAATTTTTACATGTGATCACTATAAAAATTGTTGAGGTATTTAGATATTTTTGTTCAAAGATTTCAGAATTCCAGATTTATTTCATACTTGACATACTTAGTTTAGACATGTTTCAGGTGTACGGTAGCCTTGGGTGGCTAGTGACTGCCGGGGTGGGAAGCACAAACCCAGAGGGAGCTCAAGGGGACTCCTGTGCTATGTGGGGAAAGTGACTGTTTTCTGCATGTCCGAGACATTTTCCTGCTCCTGTATATGTGTGCTTATTGCTCTGCTCCCTTTGTCCTTGATTATTGCCCGTGAAATACACTTCTCTCCTTTGCTTCTCCAAGTCCTTGCTGTCTTTCCCGGTCTTGACTAATGTCCCTCCCCACGGGTAGGTTTAGCCACTGTAGCTCACTTGCTTGTTCTCATGTTTCTCTAGGAAATACTTAGCAAACACTTTCCCTGGGCCAGCCACAGTTCTAGGTGGCGGGAAGGTAGCAATGAGCAGGATGTATAAAGTCTTTTCAGTGTTCCTAGTAAGGAACAATATTTAAATATTCAGAGAAATGATTTCAGATGAGTGCTGCAAGGATCATAACATTGGCCTGACAAGGAAATCGCTTCTGTTGCCAGGCACTAAGGTATTCCTGTGATTTTTTTTTTTTAACTCCTACCTCAATAAAGATTCTAAAATAGTTTACATACAGTGAAATTGAATAACTATAGTTCTTAGATCCGTGAGTTTTTCACAAATACAGGCAGTTCCGTAACCATCACCACGATCATGTTCTAGAACATTTTACCTCCCCACCCCAGATTGCATTGTGCGGGACCACTGCTTCTGGGGGAGCGCTGATCTCCTTTCTGTCACTATCGTTCGGCCGACTGCAGAACGTCATATGTAAGTGGAATCAGACTTTTTGTGTTTCATTTCTTTCACTGGGCATGATGATCTTGAGACTTATCCCTGTTGTGTGTGTTAATACTCAGTCCTTTCAGTTGCTAAATAGCATTTTATTGTATGGGTACCTCCTTGCTTTGTCCATTTTTAGTGGGTATTTGGGTCATTTTCAACGTTTGGCTTTTGTGAGTAAAGCTGCTGTGAGCATTTGTATACAGAGCTCTTTGTGTAGAAACATGTTTTTATTTGTCAAGTGTGCATTTACAAGACACAGCCAAACTTTCCCAGATTGATTTTTCTGTTCTGTATCCCACCAGCAGCCTTATTGGGTAAATTCAAGCCCCAAATAAGGATTGAATTCAACTTCACTGATAGTGAAGTTTTCAAAGTCACAATCTTAGTTCTGAAGTGGTATGATGTAGTTCTACTTACGAATGCCACTTGAGTTCTAGGCAGAAGAGTGAATTCTTTTTGCCATTTTGTTAAGTTAAGCCTGATACTAAGTTTTGAGTAGCCTTCTTTGTCTTGTAAATGGAAACTAAAATATTTAAATACCCAAAGTTAGAAAATATATCTTAGTCTAGTGGTAGTCATGCTTTTTCATCTGGCCTGGCATTCTGTGGTGGTTGAAACACCTGGGAAATAGCGCAGACTGAGTAGATAATAGTCCATCTTTATCCATGCATACTCGAAGCTGCTGTTGAATAACAGAGTTTGACTGTTAGGAAGTTAAGGTGATTTAAAGATTACATGGTAAAATGCACATAATGGTGCCTGAACTGTATCATGTATCTTGACTAGTATTCAAAAATGTTCAGAGTTTATTTCAACCATACGGTTGGCTTATTTCTGAAGTTATCCTTGTTGGGCAACTATTAGAGACTTTTTTTTCATGGTGTATATTGTATATGCCCAGTGGGAACCCATGGCAGAACGTAGCTTTTTGGGCTTTAAGTAATGTAGGATTGGAATGTGGTTTATACTTCATTGTTTGCCTCCTGAACATTCCCTGAAATCCCCATTTTTTGGTTCATAGTTACTCCTGTATTTTTTACTTTTTTGTCAAAACTTTGTTTACATGTTTGTCTCAAGTGGTAACTTTGCTTGACTATGGTTTCTGGAACATTTCAAAAAGAATTGATTATTTGAACAAGGTTTTTTTTTTTTTTTTTTTTTTAAGATTTTATTTATTTGACAGAGAGAAACATAGCCAGGAGGGAACACAAGCAGAGGGAGTGAGAGAGGGAGAAGCAGGCTTCCCGCCGAGCAGGGAGCCCGATGTGGGACTCAATCCCAGGTCTCCAGGATCATGACCTGAGCCAAAGGCAGTCACCCAACCAACTGAGCCACCCAGGCGTCCCTGAACAAGGGGTTTGAGAATTTTTAGAAATACGGTGATTTTGTAGTTATCACTAGGAAGCATCTCTAGAACAAGTTGAGCCAAATGAACATCTATTTTTTTTTAAAGATTTTATTTATTTGAGAGAGAGAAACACAGCCATAGAGGGAACACAAGCAGAGGGAGTGAGAGAGAGAGAAGCAGGCCTCCCGCCGAGCAGGGAGACCCATGTGGGACTTGATCCCGGGTCTCCGGGATCGTGACCTGAGCTGAAGGCAGTCACTCAACCAACTGAGCCACCCAGGTGCCCTGAACATCTCTATTTTTGTGAAAGATTTATTTATTTGTTAGAGGGAGAGAGAGGGCGTGGGGAGCGAGAGAGAGGGCGTGGGGAGCCAAAGGGAGAGAGGGAATCTCCAGCAGACTCCCCGCTGAGCAGGGAGCCCAACATGGGGCTCGATCTCACGACCTTGATATTGTGACCTCAGCCAAGATCAAGAGTTGGATGCTTAACTGACTGAACCACCCAGGCACCCCCCTCTCTCTCTTTTGTTGTTGAGGGGGGGCAGAATTTTGAGCCTGCAGCTATTAAATTCTGAAGTTAACAGTAACCATTTCAGTGTTTATTATATGTGAGTTGCATTTGTATGATCACATTTCTAATCCTCAGAGAGTGTGATACTCTTCAAAATGGGTGTCATCTTTACTTTAATGAAATCTTGGAAAGGTTGAACTTTTGCCCCAGTTCAGATAAATGAGAGCTCAGCTTTAGGTTGAATTAGTTTTCTGACTCCAAAATTGTAGGTAGCTTGTCTTTGAATTTTAGTAAGTATTTGACTACCCTGTTACCAAATCATGGATGAGATGGAAAAATGTGGTTTGATGCTAATGACAGTAGGAATGAATTTGTAGCTAACAGAGCAATCTGATAAAGCAATGTCAGCCTCCACCCAGATCTCAGGTGATGTGCTAAAGAGCTCTATCTTTGGTTCTAACTTAAAACTTTTTTTTTTTCTTTTTTTTTTTTAACAAAAACAGAATGCTGTGATAATGGCTTAAACTGGGCTGGGTATTGGTTGGAAGGAGCCTTGGCTTAATTGAAGTTCAAGCAGAAAGGATTTAAGGACAGTGTTAGATTATGTTAATCTTATGGGCTAAGAATGGGAGTATGGGCTTGTGTCCAAGGAAAGCTGGGGCCAGTTTGTAGAATGTTCTTAAAGAAATAGCCTCCAGATACAGTGTTTCGCTAGACTCTGTAGGTAATGGATTAGGATCAGAGTGTCCTATTTTATGTAGAATTTTTACTGTGGTATGTAGGTGAAGAATTTCGTGAAGAATTTAGGAGTTATTAAAGAGTCAAGAAGTGTTTCACCTGGAGGAGAAAAGAGAGGACAGGTGGAGATAGCAGATATTAGACATTTTCTTAATTCTGTAGGGCAGAACTAAGATCTTAGACAAAGCTGATTTAGGGTTGTATGACTAAAAATAGATATTTCTCACAGATGACCCATTATCCAAAGGACGGGGGAAGGATCATTTAATATCTATGAATGGTGGAACTGGCTGCCCTGTGAGGCAGTAAAGTGAGTTACTAATTTTAGGTTCATGTGGAAGCTGTGTGACCACCTATCTGTCTGTGGTGTTGTGAGTAGAGTCCCATATGAGTTAGGAATTTGTGGTTTTCAGACTATTTTGGCTTCTCTCCATAGTAAGAAACACATTTCCCATTACAACCCAAGTATAAATATATGAGCATCTAAAATACAGATTTCATGAAATATCATATACCCAGATTAAGTGTTGCTGATAGTTTGTTACATTTCATTAGTTTGAAAAAGGGGGTTGCTAATCACTAAATTTAACAACTCACTGATGGATTGAGGCTCACTCCAAAATGCACTACACTAAGCTCTAAAATCCTTGCAAAACTATGCTCTTGTGATTGTTCTACTTAGTAACCGAGAGCTAAACTTTAGAGTCACAAGATTCCAACCACACTGCAGGTCCCTGGTGGCTGCTCAGTCATTTTGGTCATCAACATCTTTAGGGAGGCGGAAAATGCTTGTCTTGATTCCTTTCACCTCTGTCGCCACACCACCCCAAGTCAGGTTTTCCACCATTTCTTTGAATCTATCTTCATCGTTTCTGAGGAATCTGTACCTTAATACTTCTTCATTATCTCGTTTTCCCTCTGAATGAACGCTTGGTGCTGGTTTGTTCTTTCACGTTAGTATCTTTCCTGTATTTGTAATAACGTCCTCAGGTGCTTTGCACAAACACTCACTAACCCTTGTGTAGGAGCCAACCCAGTTGGCTTATTTGAAACCCATGACCTTTTTTTTTTAAAGATTTTATTTATTTATTTGACAGAGAGAAACACAGCCAGAGAGGGAACACAAGCAGTGGGAGTGAGAGAGGGAGAAGCAGGCTTCCTGCCGAGCAGGGAGCCGATGTGGGACTCGATCCTGGTCCTCCGGGATCATGACCTGAGCCGAAGGCAGTCGCTTAACCAACTGAGCCACCCAGGCGCCCCTGAAACCCATGATCTTAAAGGTGTTCTTTTATCTGAAGTATTTTGACACCTAATTGCTTTGAGAGTTGCAAAAAAAAAAAAAAAAGTAAGGCAAAGTAAGATTTTTGCTTTGATTCGCAAAAGGAAGGGTTAAGAAAGCTGTTCTATGTAGACTTCTTAACCAGATGTGATTCCGCTTCAGAGCTGGTTTATCTGAGTGAACGCGCCGGGGAAAAGGATGCAGTTTTTTAAAGTTGCTAAAGTGAGATATTTTGGAGATTATATAAAGTGAAATGGGATTATGTGCAGTGAAGTGGCAGCTTTCTGTGGTACTAAAGAATTAGGGTTATTCAGTCATACAGACAAAGTAAGTGCTTCCCAAATGCCGGTCTGTTAGCTCTAATACTGTGAGGCCGCTGGTGGGAGGAGTCATCCCTGTGAGCCCCGCCCCCCAGACTTTGCCTCTCCAGGTTCCCAGGCCAGCCAGGTGCTTATGGATTGACTTCAATAGTAGCCCAAACAGCACAGCTGATTGGAGATGTTTAAGTGTAAAAATAATCATTTTTAGTAATTCTTAAAAGAAGTTATACGTGGTGAGTTTTTAGAGCACCAAGAGAAGGCAGTTTGCTAGCTTGGAAGACCACTTCTGAGACAGAAATTAAGAGGTTATATTTTTTAGGAAATTTATCTATTTTAGCAAATTGTTTGTCCTGGGAAAATTAAGTATAGCTTATAAAAAATGATTATTTAGTGTGTTAAAACATTTTAAGACCATTGAGGTAAATTATGTGCACTTTTTATGAGCAGAGAGATTGAGATGTAGCAGTAAGATACAGTTACAATGATTTAAAAAAGGATGAAGCACTACATTAGCTTTTTAATTTAAATAAGTGTAGTTTTATTATTGTAGTTACCCTTTGATTCAGAGGCAGCCACTCTGAATGTAATTTGGCATGTTCTTCCTAGACTTTGTTTTTCCTGTGTGTATTCTGCACAGCCCATATTGGGTTATATAATTTTGTATCTTGTTTTTATTTAATATAATTTTTTCTGGCTCGATATTATAACACTAGATGGATATTCCTACCATACTCAATAGTTTCATTTTACCCAATGAGACACAAATTAAGACTTTGGAGTTACAGAAAATGTTCAAATTCTTTTGTTCCACTGAAGGTATGTGCCGTGTTATTTATTTAGTTGTGTTCTTGGATCTTGAACATCTTTAAACAAAAAGATTCTGGTTGTAGTAATATTTGACTTAGCTGTTTTTCTTCTGTTGCTTATGTCTCATCAAACTTAATATAGTTTGAGACTTAAAATATTTTTAAGTTATTGCATGTTTTCCCATTCATATCAGGATTAAGGAAGGATATATATCTAAGAATTATTGAGTCTTTCCTTCCAGTATTTACCATATTATTCTTTTTTTTTTCCTTTATGGTTGCTTATTCCAGACATTTTGAGTAATCGATGTAATAATTTTTCCCTTTGGGTGTCAAGCATTAAAAATAGCTATTGCATAAGATAGGTTTCCTCTTTTTCTTTTCCTTTTTAATATTTTTTAGAGAGTGTGTGTGCATGCAAGGGAGGGATGTGCAGAGGAAGAGAGAGAGAGGTAAAGAATTCTGTTTTTTTTTTTTAAAGAATTTATTTATTTGACAGAGGGAAACACAGTGAGAGAGGAATGCAAGCAGTGGGAGTGAGAGAGGGAGAAGCAGGCTTCCTGCCAAGCAGAGAGCCTGATGCAGGAGTCGATCCCGGGACTCTGGGATCATGCCCTGAGCTGAAGGCAGATGCTTAATGATTGAGCCACCCAGGCGGCTCAGAGACAGAGAATCTTAAGCAATAGATTGGAGCCCAACATGGGACTTGATCTCACAACCTTGAGATCATGACCTGAGCCAAAATTGAAGGTCAGATGCTCAACCAACAGAACCACCCAGGATCCCCAAGATTTTATTTTTACGTAACCTCTACATCCAGTGAGGGGCTTGAATTCAGAACTCTGAGATGAGGAGTTTCACACTCTTCCAACCAAGCCAGCCAGTTGCCCACTTTTTCTTATTTGGATGAAGGTGCCAACATGCCAGATGTGTGGAGTGGTTAAGGAAGGCTGAGATACTAAGAGCTCTGAACTGCTAAGTTACGGAAGGCTAATATTGTTGAAGGCTGGCATTAGTACTGACTTTTTGTTCATGGTGCTGTGAAGATACAGGGTTATAGGAAAGGGTCTGAGCTGGAAGACTAAGCATGGGAACTGAGTCAGGATCATGAGGCTTGAGCGGTCTTCTGTGACTACATACAAAGTCACCTGATCATTCTGCCTTTTTCCTTTACTCATTATATAAATACCACTAATTTAATAATTACAGCTAACATTTATTAATTTTTTTCCAAATGCCAGGCTAAGTACTTTTTTTTTAAATTTATTTTTTTATTGTTACTTAAAATTTTTTTCCAGTGTTCCAAGATTCATTCCCCATTCCCCACACCCAGTGCTCCACGCAATAGGTGCCCCCAGTACCCACCACCAGGCTCTCCCATCCCTCCACCCCCATCCCTCCAAGTCCCTCAGTTTGTTTCTGTGTCCAAAGTCTCTGTTTTGTTTC
>PITA01002954.1:131883-149183 GCA_004023965.1 Spilogale gracilis
CCCTCATGCACCGCAAGTAAGTGAAACCATGTGATACTTGACTTTCTCTACTTGGCTTATTTCACTCAGCATAATCTCTTCCAGTCCAGTCCATGTTGCTACAAAAGTTGGATATTCATCCTTTCTGATGGAGGCATAGTATTCCATTGTATATATGTACCACATCTTCTTTATCCATTCATCTGTTGATGGGCACCTTCGCTCTTTCCACAGTTTGGCGATTGTGGCCATTGCTGCGATGAACATTGGGGTACATATGGCCCTTCTTTTCACTATATCTGTATCTTTAGGGTAAATGCCCAGTAGTGTGCAATTGCAGGGTCATAGGGTAGCTCTATTCTTAATTTTTTAAGGAATCTCCACACTGTTTTCCAAAGCGACTGCACCAGTTTACATTCCCACCAACAGTGTAAGAGGGTTCCCCTTTCTCCGCAGCCTCTCCCAACACTTGTTGTTTGCTGACTTGTTTTTTGGCCATTCTGACTGGTGTAAGGTGGTATCTCAGTGTGGTTTTGATTTGAATTTCGCTGATAGCTAGTGACGCTGAACATTTTTTCATGTGTCTGTTAGCCTTTTGTATATCTTCTATGGAGAAGTGCCTTTTCATGTCTCTTCAGGCTAAGTACTTTTAACATGAACTGTTAGCTAGTTATTGTGAACTTGGTGGTGACTGTGCTAGAAAACTAGTATAGTACTTTGTGTGATGAGAACTATTTTCTGTTTGCTTTGTGGCTGGTCACTAACACATTAGGATATGGCCATTTGTAAACTTCTCTGCTGTCTTATGCAAGCTGAATTGATTTTTCCAGATACAGCAGTAGAGGCATTTTTGTTTGTTTGTTTTTTAAATAGTTGTTTTGGCCTTTTTCATTGTTGTAGAGTTGTAGTATGTTAGAAGTACTTGAGGTGGATTTAAAATTTTTTAATTAAAAAAGCAAATGAGAATAAGGGAGTTGGTATACCTTCAAAGGGATCATGATTCCTGGAATTGAAAACTGTCCCAGAGCTGGAGAGAGGCAACCAGACACTGTGGGCCAGAGCCAGGACGGGGTTGGGAGTGATGGAAGCTCACTTAATTTTGCCTGCAGTTTTTTTTTTTTTTTTTAAAGATTTATTTATTTAAGAGAGAGAGCCCATGAACAGGGGGAGGGGCATCGGGAGAGGAAGACAAGCAGACTCCCCACTGAGTGGAGAGCTGGATGCTGGGTTCCTTTCCAGGACCCTGAGATCATGACCTGAGCTGAGGTCAAGAGTCAGGTGCTTCACCGACTGAGCCACTCAGGGGCCCCTTGGCTGCAGTTTTAAAGGCTGCATTTTAATTTTTATTGATTGATTAGCTTCAGTTTCTAAATACACTGTTGAAAGGTAGGGCCATTTTTGGGCATGTTTTGGTGGATGGTAGGAATGGAGTGGGAGTGTATTTTTAGGGTTAGGGAAGGACAGAGGGGTCTTGCTTTTTCTTTTTTCTTGATTCCCCTGAGCCTTTCCTGACCTCATGCAGTACTCAGTAGCTACCCGTAATGTCAGAATGTTAAGGAAAGCCTTGTTTATTTAACATTTGGGATTTGGGCAATAAAAATACCAAGAGAAATAAATAGCACAGATAACAAGTTTCCTTCGTGGTTTCAGATAGTAAGTACGATATAACTGCATATTTTCCTGTCCAATACCTTCTCCATCCCTCTTTTTCTCCAGAAGTTATCCAGTGTTCACATGACTGGATGTCATTCTTTGCTGTGTCCTGAAGACCCTAGATATTTGCTCCTCAAAATGACTCCTTACCTTTAATAGCAGACAGTGGAGCTCAACAGCATCCCTCCCCTTTCTGACCCGATTGTTTCCATAGTTGGGGTCTGTAGTGAGGCTGGGATGAACATGGTTTTAGATGCTGACGTTAGTTCATTATTTTTTTTTTTAAGATTTTATTTATTTGACAGAGAGAAACACAGCTAGAGAGGGAGCACAAGCAGCGGGAGTGAGAGAGGGAGAAGCAGACTTCCCGCCAAGCAGGGAGCCCAATGGGGGGCTCAATCCCAGGATTCCAGGATCATGACCTGAGCCAAAGGCAAACGCTAAATGACTGAGCCCCCCAGGCGCCCCTTAGTTCATTATTTTTTATCAGTGGAGTTGTAGAGAACTTTGAAAACCACACGGACAAAATTAATGAGCCCAATCCTATTACTCATAGATAGATCATTGGTGCGTTTTCTCCAGTCTTTTCTGTGTATTATAACTGAGGACTGGGTTGGGGGAGGGTTGGGCCTCCAGAGATGATTTCAGATCATGGTTAAAATTGTAACATCATCATTCTCTAGAGTGGTTCGTACTAGAGATTTGGGACCTGTGCTGGCCTCGGTGTTTAGACAGTGGTGGCATTAGTACCAGTTGGTATCTCCCGGAGGGATTAGGGTTATGGCTTTGTGGCTGGGTTGCTGTTGGGGCAGAGGAGGATGTGGGGTTGGACTCCTGGATCACCCTCCCCTTGCTTGAAGCAGGAGAACCTCTGGGCTTGCTCACGATAGGCATTTATTTAATCAACTGCAGCCAAATTATGTGGCCCCTGAATTCAAGTGTGTCCCAGTCCCTGATGCACCCCAATTACCATGAATCTACACACCGGATAGCCTCTCAGTACTTGGGAGTTCATATGTAACAGACAGTGCTGTGTGTAAAAGGGTTTTGATGATGTCAGCATAACAGTAATGAATCCTCTTGGAACTGGGAGAGTAGTTCAGGCTGGTCTGGCTTTCCCAATCAGAGAACCTGTTGACGTTTTGCTTGTAATGCTTGGGAGAAACCAGAGCAAGCAAGATTGGGCCCAAATATTCCCAATGTTTAACAATTCCAGAAGTAGATTGATGTCCTGTCAAGCTATACCGAGGAACTTTAGAAGCTCTCTTTTGGAGAATTTGCCTTATGTGATCCTCCATATATATGCTGGTGCACCTTCTATGATTCGTCCATGGTGTGTAGTAAGTTGAATACAAGTGAAGATTAGAATTTTCTAGAATATATTGGATCTTTGGAAGAAGATTGATGACTTGTTTTGATAGAAATATGCAGCTAGAATACTAATTTATTCTTGTAACTTAATTTATAAATAAAAGTTATTACTTGTTAACTAGTATTTTTTTTTCCAGTTTCTCTTCAGCAACGGGTAGCAGAATTGGAAAAAATTAATGCAGAATATATACGTGCACAGCAGCAGCTTGAGCAAGAATTTAATCAAAAGAGAGCAAAATTTAAAGAGTTATATTTGGCTAAAGAGGGTAAGTTCCTAAGTCTCTCTCTAACCTCCCTTACTAAGACTGCCTTAAAATGTTGAGTTTCATGGTAGTACAATGTTAATTTTATCATTGAACACATCTTTATTTTATTTGTATTTAGTCTCTAAACTGAAAGCCTTTTTAGAGGGTAGAGTTAAAAATGGAATTGATAGAACATGTTAAAAGTGCAGGATTCGGGCTTTTCCTTGTCTCTGACTTTCACACCAATACATAATGTAGGTAGGCTACAGCACCCTGGGACACAGGGCTCTCGGTGCTCTTCGTGCCTGAGAGGGAGACCAGGCCACGTGGACTGGGGGTGTTCTGGAAAGAGCCTCAGCCACGTTGCAGACTGTTACACGGTGATGCTTCATGGATTTGATCCTGCAGATGATCACTTACTTGTCAGCAAAGACCTAGCACCTGCTGGGAGGCAGATGTGGTGATGGGTGCTGGCCAAGAGGAAGCCAGAGTCCCAGGGGTCTGTAACTCCTAAACCCGGAACTCGAGTGAGGGGAGAAGGAAGGCCTACAACGCAGATACAGGAGCATGGGGAGAGGGCCTGGCTCTGAAGGATAAGGACAGGGTTACATGTTGGGCACTGACCTAGAAAAAACACAGCTGTAGCTTCCGCAGCCCCCTGACCAGTGGTTCCCAGAGTGTGGTCGCAAAACAGAGGTATTGGCGCATAGTCACCCGGGAAACTTGGTAGAAATGCATGGCTTGGGGTCCTCTCTCAGACTTGACCAGCTCAACATCCAGCAGTCGGTGTTCTAATCAGGCAATTCAGATGCTGGATAAAAGGGGCGCCTGGGTGGCACAGTTGGTTGGGTGACTGCCTTCGGCTTGGGTCATGATCCCAGAGACCCGGGATCGAGCCCCCCACATCGGGCTCCCTGCTCGGCGGGAAGCCTGCTTCTCCCTCTCTCACTCCCCCTGCTTGTGTTCCCTCTCTGGCTGTGTTTCTCTCTGTCAAACAAATAAAATCTTAAAACAAAAACAACAACAACAACAAAACAACCCTCCAAGAGCTCATTAGGACAGTGTGTTGGGGTGGGGCCCGAGAATCTGCATTTCTGATGAGCTCTGGGTGCTTGCTGTACAAGGACCACAGTGTGGGAGCCACTCCTTGAGACTGGTGATCACCCAACTTTTAAATTTCACTCTATGGAAGCACTCCATAAAGTAATTACATATAGCATTCACCTTTTTTGAAGTTGATGCTTAAAATTTTTTATTTTAAAATTTAAGAAGGCACAAAAGATGTAAATTCTGAATTATTGTCAACACTAAGAATTTAAACGTTCATGCCCTTAAACATATCCAGCAGAATCAGTATCACCATTTTAAAAAGTACATGAATAAGATCTTGAGCAGAAATTGTACATTTTTTCCCCTCCTTATGTTGTAGTCTCACTTCTACGTCTCCCTCAGAATTTTTATTCTAAAAAAGTTTTCTATTTTTTTAAGAACACAAGCTTGAGTGTGCATCAGAATTTTACTTGTGGGGCTTGTTAGAGCAGAGATTGTGCATCTTCAACCCCAGAGTTTCTGACTCATCCGGTCTCTGAGGTCCTAGAGTTTACACTTCTAGTAAGTGAGCAGGCGGCCTTCATGCTCTCGGTTGAGGAACCACACTTTGAGAGCCATGGCTGATATTTGATGCTCGAAAGCCTTCTTTATTTTTTATTTTTTTATTTTTAAAGATTTTATTTATTTATTTGACAAAGAGAGATCACAAGTAGAGAGGCAGGCACAGAGAGAGGAGGAAGCAGGCTCCCTGCTGAGTGGAGAGCCCAAAGTGGGACTTGATCCCAGAACCCTGGGATCATGACCCGAACCAAAGGCAGATGCCTAACAGACTGAGCCACCTGGGTGCCCCCAGGTTTTTTTTCTTTATTTTTCTTTCTTTCTTTCTTTCTTTCTTTAAAATAGAGATGAGTACTGAGATCCCTTAGTCTCATAAATAAGTAGATGGAAATAGAAGGCTTATTTTATTTTATTTTAAGATTTTATTTCTTCATTTGAGAGAGAGAATGAATGCGGAAGGGGCAGAGGTTGAGGGAGAAGCAGGCTCCCCACTGAGCGGAAGCCTGATGCAGGACTTGATCCCAGGACTCTGGGATCCTGACCTGAGCCGAAAGAAGAGGCTTCACCGACTGAGCCACCCACGCAGCCTAGAAGTTTTATTGTATAGCAATGATTATTCCATTCTCTTAAAGTCTTTCTGAATTATATGTTAAGTCACATAGTCTTCAGCTTCAAAACTATTTCTTTTTTTTCTTTTCTTTCTTTTTTTTTTTTTTTAAAGATTTTATTTATTTATTTGACAGAGAGAAACATAGCTAGAGAGGGAACATAAGCAGAAGGACTGAGAGAGGGAGAAGCAGGCTTCCCGCCGAGCAGGAATCCCGACGTGGGGCTCGATCCCGGGTCTCCGGGTTCATGACCTGAGCCAAAAGCAGCAGCTTAAGCAGCTGAGCCACCTAGGCGCCCCAAAACTATTTCTAATCTATTGGCTGATAACTTGATTAGGCTTTCTTCAATTTTGTTGAAAGCAGACTGTGTAGTCACCTGACCTGCCAGAGATTTGTTACCCAGTTATTAGTGATTCGCTTTTTTTTTTTTTTACTCATATATTTTAAATTATCCATCTGCTTTGATACAGAAGAAGAGTTTTTATACAGTGGGGCAGTGACCCATAGTTCAGTTCAGGATAGGCAGAAAGCCCGTCTCTGGTGAAGTGGGAGAAGGGAGGTGTGCACAGAGAGTCTGCCCTCACCTGTCCCCCAGGGGTATATGTACCCCATTGAAGATTCCCACCCTGCAGTGGTGTCCTTCAGACTACAGGTGGTAACCCTTTGATGGATTAAAAAAAATTAAGTGGGTTGTGACCAGCAGTTTTTAAAAAGAATAAAATGGAAAATAATAGCACAATATACTTGGTAAGGTTCAGTTAAGTAGAGTCACGTGGACTGTTTTGTGTCAGTGACATAGATAAGTATATGTGTGGAGTTGTGATATAAAATGAATTTTTTTGCTGTGAATTGTGGTCAGAGAAGTTTGAAAGCTAGTACTCTCAGGCCTCACTGAATGCAGCCCAGAATTGTAAAGGCTTGCTGCCTGCGTTATGGGATACCGCTCTGTGTTCTTGTGGGGGGCGGGGGAGGAGGCGTTTTCCCTGTTTGATTTGGTTCCTTCCAAGGCCGACAGGAGATGGGAAAGCTGTTGTTCCTATCTCGGCACGGTGGCACTGTGCAAGTTACTGTGGGGGTTGAGGTGACTGAGATATGGTTTTATCTTCAAACAAGTACCGTGTTCTGGAGCAGATAATGTATTTTGCACAATATTATCGTTTGAATGTGTGTTGAATGTCATGAGAAAGAAGTTAGGTCCGGTTCTTCAATGTGTTTATGTGACTGTTAATTCTCCCTTATAAAACTGGTCTTAACCTTGAATAGATGAGGCACCGCTTCATGGTGTGTCCTTGTCAAGAGGACCTGCGATACCTTTTATGTGCATGCACAGCGTCGTGGCGGTATGCCTCCGATGACCAGTTAGCATTCACTGCCGCACTGGCCGCGGACATCCTGGCTTTCCTCCTGCGCCCACGCCAGCAGGCCTGCTCACAGCTTTTCCTTTCAGTCTTGGCTTATGCAGTAAACTCAAGTTCATCTTGTCCCAAGTTTGTTCATTTTGTTTTCTGGTCTCCTCTGTCCCCAAGTAAAGCTCTTAGGATTTCCTTTGTTTTCTTCTTTTCTCCTTTTAAATTATAAAGTGGACTTTCTTGTAAGATTCTGAAGAAATGAAAATGAACAAGTACCTCTCATTTCTGAAATACATGAATATTCGCAGTTTATTATCTCTGATCCAGAGAGCTTGTAATGGGGATTCATTAGAAAGCATGGTTAGTATGTTAAAGTTACTTTAAGGACATTGAGGCTTAATAAGTAATCTGTATGTGTGGTGTTGTAGCTTTACTATCTGGAGTTCTTCCTGAACTTCAGCTGGCCGTGGAGTTGAGGTATCTTTTCACAAAATTTCAAAAGGAATAATGTAATCATTTTTGAGAGTCTTGGTGTCATTTCTAAAGAAAATGCATAGTGTGTAAAAGGTAAATGTGGATTCAGTTTCGGTCTTGGCTGTTTGCCTATGTCATGAGGAAAATACAATTTAGGTCTGCCCCCTAAAGCAGCAGCTTCTAGCATGGTGTCTGCTGGTAGTAGTAGACCTGGTCTTTGGTGGTGGTCACGGACAGTGGCGGTGTAAGCCATGGATCTGACGCGTTCAGCAGACCAGGTCAAGGTAGCTCTCGAAGTCTAAACATCCATATTTTTCCTAATAGGAGCAGCTCTTGCTTTGGTGTTGTAATGGCTGTGCTTTCGTATTTGGAGAACAGCTGAAGTAGAAGTGCGAACAGTAATGAAGAAGGCTAGTGAAAGAGGTTATTACCTTCGGACTCCTCTTCACTGCCTCCTCCTGCCTTAGAACCTACTCTTTTCTCAGCTGCCTTCAACTGGGAGTGTTACTTGTATTTCTGAGAGCTCTGTTGCTTTTCCACTGAACTTGAAGAAAAAGTATTTAGCTTTTAAAGGAAGTATTTGCTTTGGCTTTCTCTTTTAGCCAACTTCAGTATATAGCTCGGCCCTACAACAGGGTTTGTGTTTTGGAAATCCTCAGTCTTGGGCAATAAAAAAAGTCTTTTACATGAAGCAGCAAACAAAAGGCCATAGGGTTCTGAATTTGAAGGAAAATAGTAGAGATAGAGCATGCATTAATCACCTGAAGACTGTGAAATTTTCTGGGGGTGTTCAAAGGATTTTATATGTAGTCCTAATTTATATAAAGCTCAGATGCTGACTAACCAGAGTTTCAGTAGTTAAACGCTAGGTGAAGGAAGGTCTCTGTGGTTCAGATGCTATAACCTTGCACTTAGATATGGAAATATAACTAGGGTATATTTAATTACAAGCCATTAGAAATCTTAGCAACAACAAATAAATTGAAATAAGGTAAGTAGATGGTTTAAACTATAGATAAGGTACAGAAATTTCAGTGAACTAGAAAATGGTATTTGGGAATTCTCCCTCTCAGTGGGACAGAGCGAGAAGCATCAAAGAGCAGTTGACATAGAGGCTGCAGTGAGTCTCTAACACATTTCCAAGAAGAGTTGTAGGAGAAGACCATGGAGGGTAAAATATTTGAGGAGATAATAACTAATGTTTTTCAGGGATTAAGAAAAAAAGTGAGTCCTTAACATAAATACTGAGTACCAAGTACGTAAGTAATAGTAAATTCCTGTTTTGACATATTGTAAGCTGTAGAACACCAAGAATGAAAAGAAAGTATTGAAAGCTAACAGAAGAAACAGGTTGTCGGGAGATGCCACATAAACAAAATCGATGACAGGAGACAATGAAGTATCTTCAAAGTGCAGAGAAAAGTAATCCTCAAACTAAAATTTTATATGTAGCTAAATTATTCAAGAATGAGAGCACATTAGGTATTTTAGGTACATAGAAACTAAGAGCCCTTATCACCCACATAAATCACCAGAAGCACCAGGGCGTTTTGCAAGAAGAGTGAACGCAGAGTAAACACGGGATAGCAGAAATAATACCAGCCATAGAAACAGAGAAGTCTGAGTGTCAGAACCAAAACCAAAAACTTCATATCTCATGTTAGGTTTTAAAGGAAGAAAGTAAAACAAATGGAACAGTGATAACAAGATTGGGGCCTAAGGCAAAACACATTGAAGGAATATAGAAGGCTGTCTCATAATGAAAGAAACAATCACCAAGAAAATACATCCATCATTGGGGCGCCTGGGTGGCTCAGTCAATTAAGCATCTGCCTTCAGTTCAGGTCATGATCCCAGGGTCCTGGGATCCAGCCCTGCATCTGGTTCCCTGCTCAGCAGGGAGTCTGCTTTCTCCCTCTGTCTTTCTGGCTTGTGCATGCTCACGTGCACTCTCTCTCTCTCTCTCTCTCTCTCTCTCTCTCTCTCTCTCCGCCTCTCTCTCTCTCATTCACTCTGTCTCTTTCCGATAAATAAAATCTTAAAAAAAATGACAGTCATGAATTTGTATACTCCTAATGCAATCACCATGACATGTCATGTAAAACAAAAGGTGACAGAATTAATGTGTTTTTAATTTTTATTTATTTAATTAATTATTTAATTTTTTAAAAAAGATTTTATTTATTTGACAGAGAGAAACACAGTGAGAGAGGGAACACAAGCAGGGGGAGTGAGAGAGGGAGAAGTAGGCTTCCTGCCGAGTGGGGAGCCCGATGTGGGGCTCAATCCCGGATCTCAGGGATCATGACCTGAGCCGAAGGCAGTTGCTTAACCAACGGAGCCACCCAGGCGCCCCATGTGTTTTTTATTTTTAATAAAAATTTTATTTATTTGTCAGAGACACAGTGAGAAAGGGAACACAAGCAGGGGTAGTAGGAGAGGGAGAAGCAGGTTTCCTGCTGAGCAGGGAGCTGGATGCGGGGCTCGATCCCAGAACCTTGGGATGATGACCCAAGCCAAAGGCCCAACAACTGAGCCACCCAGGCACCCCATAAAAGGTGACTAAAGGAAGAAATTAGTAGATGCACAAAAAGGAGATGTTTAACATTTTGAGCAACAGAATTTTAAAAAGGTTGATCTAGGAATTCTGTACCCAAGGAACCAAAAATATTTATTCCTTTTATATTCATAAGGAACACACAAAAAAATGATCTATGTACATATATCTCAAGGACTCAACATAGTAAAAAAAATAAGGCTACTTATGTTTTCTTACTTAATGCTGTTAAAGATTTTAAACAACAATGTAAAGTTTTTTTTAATTTTATTTATTTGACAGAGCGATCACAAATAGGCAGGGAAGTAGGCTCCCCGCTGAGCAGAGAGCCCAATGTGGGGCTCAATCCCAGGACCCTGAGATTATGACCTGAGCCAAAGGCAGAGGCTTAACCCTCTGAGCCACCCAGGCGCCCCAACAATGTAAATGTTTTTTAAAAGTCTGGTAATTTAAGAATGCATTCCTGTTGCTCTTAAGTTAAAGAGGAAACCACAGTGGAGATCACAAAATCTGAGAATATGGTGAAGATACTTGTGGAAAGTCACTAAAACAATACTTAGAGAATAAGCTTTTAACTTTAAAAGCATTTATAAAATCAAATCATTAAAAGACAATGAGAGATTGAAAAATAAATGATCTGGGGTCACTGGGGGATTCAGTTGGTTAATCATCTGCCTCCAGCTCAGGTTATGATCCTGGGGTCCTGGGATCAAGCCCCCTCAGTGGGCTCCTAGCTTACTGGGGAACCTGCTTTTCCCCCTTCCTCTACTGCTCCCCCTGCTTTTGGGCTCCCTCCCTCCATCCCTCTCTCTCTCTGTGTCAAATAAATAAAATCTTGAGAAAAAAGAAAAATGATTTAAGTGTTCAGCTCCCAGAGCTAGAAAAAGAGTGAACATAAAGTAGAAGAAAAAATAATAGAAAATGATGAAATGGAAAGCAAAATTAATAGTTAAGAAGCTCAATAAAATCAAAAGCACATCTTTTGGGGAAAAAAAAAGACAGTTACTGATACAGTAGAACTGTAAAAGCATAAGAATACTGTGTATGTCTGTGCCAAATATCTTGGCTATTTAGTTGAATAGTATCCTGGGATATATGAATTACCACAATTACATTAAATAGAAAACTGGAATAAAGCATAACCATAAGAAAAACTGAGTCAGTAAACAATTTTTACTTATAAAAGATGCCACAGGCATAGGCAGATTTTGTTAAATCCACAAGGAAAATTTCTTTCATATGCCATGACAGAAACAAAAAGCCATCCATTTTATTTTGTGGAATTTGGCTAGCTTTGATACCTAACGGAGAACCATAGATGTTAGCACAGAAATAAACCAGTCTCAATTGTGACCACAGAGTTTAAAATCCTAAATAAAATTGACCTCAGCAGAATGTTTAAAAATAGTACACTGTGACCGTGCATTGTAGGAACGCAAGGATAGTGTAACATTTGAACATCTGTTGATGTAACTCACTATATTAACAAATTAAGAAAGACCAGAAAGGACATCCAATAAAATTTAACACCCTTCAGTAATGAGTTAATACTAATTCTTAGCAAACTAGGATTGGGGTGTGTGTGCCTGCCTTAGCCTATGAAAAAATCTTTATTGGAAACCAATAGCCTATATCATACTTAATAGTGAAATGAGATAAGAAAGCCTATTATCAGTACTTCATTTTTATACTAGAGGTCCTCCTAGCCAGTGCAATGAAATAAAAAGAAATGAGTTACAAGATTTGGAAAGTTAAGGAGAGTTTTGTCTCCATGTGGAGTACCAAGAGAATCTACACTGTTAGAACTAAGGAGATCACTATAGTAATATTTCTCTGTACCAGTAACTAATTTGAGAAGTAATAGAAAGAAAAATTCTGGGAAAAAAATAAAAGACAAATAGAAAAAAAAAGTCAGAATTGTTAGTCACTTGGGACTGTGTCTAGCAAGGTTGTGTGAAACCTTTACAGAGGAGAGTTATAAGACAGTATTGAAGTACATGAAAGAAAGCCCAGAGAAACAGAGTGTGACACCATGTTTCTGGGTTGAAGGACTCCGTGTCATAGAGAAGCTAACTCTCTCCTCAGACTATAAATTCAGGCATCTTCTTTTTAGCTGAAAGCAAGTGATTCCAGACAGGAATTTGAACTTACATGAAAAAAAAAAGGGGTCCTTGGTAAGATAATTGTACAGTTACAACAGAGTATAAATATTAATGTACTGTAGAAAGCAATGACATAAGGGGCTCCTGGTGGCTCAGTTGGTTAAGCATCTGCCTTTGGCTCAGGTCATAATCCCAGGGTTTTGGGATCGGCCAGGGTTTGGAAGCAGGGAGCCTGCTTCTCTCTTTCCGTTTCCCCCTCCCCCCAACTCATGCTTGCCCTCTCGTGCTTTTTCTCAAATAAATCTTTTTAAAAAACAACGATGTAAGCCAATATGCATATTACTGTTTTTATTGGCCCTGTAACATATGGAAATTTAATATATTAGCTAGTATCAGCACAGAGGAGTTGGGTGGGAGGAAGGCTACATTAGACTAAGGAAATGACACCAGATGGTAATTCCAAGGCAGAGGGTCAACTGAAGAAAGCCAGAAATGGTATATAAAGTTAGTATAACACATACTATGAATATATACTTGGTCTCCTTTCTCCTCTCAGCTTAAGAGAAAGTTATATGAAGCAATAGTTAATGCAGTGTATCATTGGGTTGTAGACAGCATATATAATAACAGCATAGATATGGGGAAAGGAGAGAGCTATAGAGGAGTAACCTTTCTATATTCCCTGGGAATTAAAATGGTATCAATTTGAATTAGGAAAAGAGAGCTATTTCTTTTGTCGGATGATGTCTTTTATGTAGAAAATTGAAGGGAATCCACTGAAAAACTATTTGAACTATAATATGGGTTCAGCAAGGTTGTAGGATACAGGATCAATATACAAATACCAATTGTATTTCATTTTAAAAAAGTTTTTATTTAAATTCCAGTTTGTACCCTTGAAACTAATATTACACTGTATGTTCACTATGTCGTGATTCAACACTTATGTACATGGCCCTGTGCTCCTCACAAGTGCACTCCTTAATCCCCATCACCTATTTCACCCAATCCTCCAGCAAGCTCCCCCCTGGTAATCTGTTCTCTGTAGTTAAGAGTCTCTTTCTTGGTTTGCCTCTCTCTCTCTCTTTTTTTTTCTTTGTGGAGCTCAACATGGGACTTGAACTCTGCACCTCAAGATTAAGACCTAACTGAAGTTAAGAGTCATGTGCTTAATCAGCTGAGCCTCCCAGGCACACCTCATTTGTTCTGTTTCTTAAATTCTACATATGAGTGAGATCAGATGGAATTGGTCTTTCTCTGACTGACTTGCTTAGCATTATATTCTGTAACTCCATCCATGTCTTTGCAAATGGCAAGATTTCATTCATTTTATGGCCAAGTAATATTCCATTGCAGACACAACCACACCCCATATCTTCTTTACCCATTTATCATTCAATGGACATGTGGGCTGTTTCCATGATTAAGTCATTATAGATAATGCAGTAAACATTGGGGTACATGTATCCCTTGGAATTAGTGTTTTTGTGTTCTTTGGGTAAATACCTAGTAGTGCAGTTGTTGGATTGTAGGGTAGTACTACTTTTAACTTTTCCAGAGTGACTGCACCAGTTTGCTTTCCCACCAACAGTGCAGGCGGGTTCCCTTCTCCCCATCCTCAGCAATATCCATTATTTCTTGTGTCGTTGATCTTCACCATTCTGACAGGTTGTAAGGTGATATCTCATTGTAGTTTCGTTGAGCATCTTTTCATGTGTCTGTTGGCCACCTGGATGTCTCCTTAGGAAAAATGTCTATTCATGTCTCCTGCCCATTTATTAATTGGATTATTCATGTTTGGGGTGTTGAGTTATATAAGGTCTTCCTAGATTTGGGGTACTAACCTTTTGTTAGATACATCATTTGCAAATATCTTCTCCCATTCTGTAGATTGCCTTTTATGTTTTATTGATGATTTCCTTTGCTGTGCAGAAGCTTTTTATTTTGCTGTAGTCCCAGTAGTTTATTTTTGCTTTTGTTTTCCCTTGCATCAGAAGACATATCTAGAAAGAATTTGTTACAGCCAGTGTCAGAGAAGTTACTGCCTATGTTTTTCTCTATTATTTTTATGGTTTCAGGTCTCACATTTAGACCTTTGTTCTATTTTTTAATTTATTTTTGTGTATGGTATAAGAAAGTGGTCCAGTTTCATTTTTGAATGTGCCTGTCGAATTTTTCCAACACTGTTGTAGAGATACTCTTTTTCCCATTAGATGTTCTTTCCTGCCTTGTCAAAGATTAATAGACCTATGGGTTCAAACCGATTGTGTTTGGGAACAGTTCTGTTTTACAGTAGCATCAGAATTAATGATATATTTAGGAAAAAATTTAACAAAATAATTGTATAATTTTTAAAACTTTCAAAATGGTGTTGAAAAAACTTAAAGTGATAAAAATAATTGGAAAAACATTGTTCATGTATCGGAAGACTTATTGACAGTACCCCTGATTGATGTACAGGTTTAATGCAGTGTCTTTCATCATCTCCGTTGCCTTTTTGATAGAAGTGGACAAGCTGATCCTAAGATTTATCTGACAATGTTAGGCACCCAGAATAGCCAGAACATTCTTGGGGAAAAAAGAACAAAGTTGGAGTACTCACTTATCCTGTTTCCAAAACTTACTACGAAGCAGTAGTAATCAAGACAGTGTGGTGCTAGCATAAGTAGAGGTAGTAGTTCTGTGGAATGGAGTTTAGAATCCAGAAATTAACCCTTTTCTACATATGGTCAATTGATTTTCTACAAGATGACAAAACAGTTCAAGTGGGAAAGAGCCATCTTTTCAACACATTGTGCTGAGACATCTGGATATCCACATGTACAAGAATGATGTTGGACCCCCAGCTTCTATACATTTTCACTTGGAGTGTGTCGAGGACTGAGGTTTAAAAGATAAACTATAAAACTCCTAGAAGAAAACCTAGGGATAAATCTTTGCAATATTGGAATTAGGCAGTAATGTCTTAGATAGGACATTACAAGCAGAAGCAAGTAGTGAGGAAGTAGACAAAGTGGACTTCGTCAAAATTAAATGTCTTGCTGTTTCTAAGGATGCTGTCGGGGAAGTGACATTATTGCAGATACATCAGATAAGGGACTTTTATCTCTATATTGGGAACTCTTACAACTAAGTAATACAGAGACAACTCAGCTAAAAATGGTCAACAGGTCCGAATAGACAGTTCTCCAGAGAAGTTGCCTAAGTGGCCAAAAAACACATGCTTAAGATGCTCAATGTCATTAGTATCAGAGAAACACAAGTCAGAATCACAGCGAGATGCCACTTCACACCCCCTAGGATGCCTTTATCAAGTCAGTAATAGGTGTGGGCAAGGTTGTGGAGAACTAAGTACCCTCATACACTATTGGCAGGATTGTTAAACAGTCCAAAAGTTTGGAAAGTAGCCTTCTAGCTCTTAAAATGGTAAAACATAAGAGTTAGCACTTGGCCCAGAATTTCGCTCCGGGGAATATACAGAAGAGAAAATGTGTAGCAGCATTATTCATAATAGCCAAAATGTGGGGAACAACCCAAATGTCACCTGGTGAATATTATTTTTATTATTCCTGCATAAAAAGAAATGAAGTCCTGACTCTGCAGCACGGTTGAACTTTGAAAGCATCATGCTGAGTGACGAGTCACAGAGGATCACGTATGATTACATTTCTGTGAAAAATGTAGCCGGAGTAGGTAGCTGGTCAGTAGGTGTAGAATGTCCATTAGTGGTGGCTTAGTGCTGGGGGGCTAGAGAATTAGGAGGTAATAGAGAGCCCTGGGTTTCTTTCTGGGGAAATTGAAAAGTTCTAAAATTGACTGTGGTGATGGTTGCCTAAGTCTGAATGTAGTACGGCAGTGAGCTGTCAGTACACACCTATTGTAATGGCCCACATCTCAACACCCCTCAGCAAATGCTGCTGATGGGGTACAGCATTTGCTACTTCCTGTCATTGCTGGTGGGAGTATAAAATGGTATACTCACTTTGGGAGCTAGTTGGGCAGTTTCTTACAAAACTAAACCTACTCTTAGCTAATATGATTCAACAGTTTTCCTCCTTAGTATCTACCTGAGTGAATTTAAAACTCCTGTCCAGGTAGTTATTTATTAATAACTACCCAAACTTGAAAGCAATCAAGATGCCCTCTAATAGGTGAACAGAGAAGCTGGTACATCCAGACAATGGAATATTCAGTCTAAAAAAGAATGGAGCCATCAAAGGAATGAAGCTAATCAGGAAAGACTACGTACTATCAGATTCTAACTGTGGCACATCCCAGAAAAGGCAAGACTATGGAGACAGTAAAACGATGAGTGATTGCCAGGGCTTAGGAGGGAAGGAGAAGTGAATAGAGCAGAGAGGACTTTTAGGCAGTGGAACTCTTCTGTGTGATTCACAGTGGTTCATACATGTCACCATCCGTTATCCTGATGTAGATTGTGGACTTGGATAATGTGTCTTTGTAGGCTCAGCGGTCATCACACATGGAATGCTGTGGTGAGGGGTGTGGACAGTTGGGGGAGCTTGTGTGGGGTAGGGCAGGGAGCATATGTATGGGAACTCTGTACTTTCTGCTGTTTTCTGTTGAGCCTGACATGGCTCTAAAAAATGAAGTTCATTCATTGAAAAAAAAAATGTCTGAGACTTGTCTCATAATAGTGTGTTGTGGAGTGCATGTGGGTGGACAGGGCAAGACTGCCCATAGGTCTGTGATTGCTGGAGCTGTAGCAGGTGCACAAGGCGTATAATAACCACTTTCGAATCTGGTAGGGGATGACTCCCCACTTCATTCAGAACTATGGTGTTTTTATTAAACTGCAAGGGAAATACTTACATACAAGAGTAGACAAAATAGTACAACTCCTGCCATGTTAGGCTAGACAGTGTAGTATTGGCATGAGAAGAGAGCATTTTTATAGATAAGAACTTCCACGATGGGGCCCTCACATAAGCAGAAATTTGATATGACGGAAGTGGTGTTACAAGCCTGGGCGAACTCGGGGCACTGGGTCTAGAACAATGGGAACATCTGTACAAAGGGGAAGGGCCCAGCTAGTGCACGGGCGCTGTAGCCCTGCTGTCCACTGCTGGAGTAGCAACGTGGACTGACAGTCTCAGAATCCGGGTAGAGCGACAGAGTGGGGTAGGGCAGGGAGGTGTTAGTATAAGCAGAGTGCCTTGTTTGTGTCCTAGTTCAAACAGATTTTCCATAAGACAATTTTGTGGCAATTGGAGAAAATTTTATTACAGCTTGGATATCAGATTATACCCAGTGTGTTAATTGTGACAGCGGTGCTGTGTGTGTATAAGGAAGTAGTCACGTTTCTTAGAGATGCGTGTTGTGTGTTAGATGAT
>PITA01002955.1:0-33311 GCA_004023965.1 Spilogale gracilis
AGGGATTCCAATAATTCTGATATTGGAGCGTTTCATGGCATCATTCATTTCCCTTATTCTGTTTTCTTGGGATTTTAGTTGTTTGCTCCAAGACTTCTCTTGCTCCTCCTTCTTATTCCGTGTGTCTTCTAAATCACTGATACGATCTTCAGCTTCACTTACTCTGGCTGTTAGCATATTTAAATTAGATTGCATCTCAGCTAAAGCCTTTCTAACCTCAGTTTTCACTTCTGTTACTATGGCTTCCACTTTGAGACTAATGTTCTTTTCTAAATTGACTATTGCTTGGACTATTGCTGCCCTGAATTCCATATATGTCATATTGTTTATGTTCATTTCCAGTAATTCTGTGACCGAGGTTGCAGTCTCAGGGTTCTTCTTCTGTTGAGTGTTCTTTCTCTGAGTCATTGTGGCGAGGAGTGGTTGAGGGGGTGTATGGCTAGATATATCAGCCACTATCTAGGTGGAGTGGTCGTTGGAAGGTTTTGGAACAACCAGAGTTCACCACCAAAAAGGGAGGAGAAAGAAAAAAGAAAACAGAAGAGAGGAAGCACGAAAAGACACCCCTGCCAGAGCGGGGCCCGGTGATAGGATTTATATGGTACAAAGCTGTTACAGGGTAAAGAAAAGGATTATCAAGGGTAAATGAAGAGATCAAAAAGCGAAGCCCAACCTATATGACCCCCAAGACCAGTATTTATATAATATAGAAGCAAAGACAATTACACAGACACACTGACAAACTAGAGTGGGAAGGTGAGGGCAGACACTCCCTGTGGGCAAGGAATGCGTTTCAGATGCTCCCGAGTCTGTCTTGTTGTTATTGTTGGAGGAGCCCACTTTCAGAAGATATAGGGGGATTAGAACTGGTTGTATATAGGGGTAGTATTGAATAGAGATGTGGGATTGACTTGAAGCTTGTATCTACATGTACACGTAAAAAAGAGAATAAAGGAAAGAGGAGAGAAGAAAGGGAAAACACAGAGTGAACAGGGAAACAAGAGGCAACAACAAAAGCAGAAAATACAGGGGTGTGTTTGAAAAAATTTTAGGGTAAAAAAGAGAAAAAAATAAAATAAATAAAAATAAAAAAGAATAAAAAAATAAAAAAAATAAGAAATGTTATGGGGTGTTGTATTGGGTATCACATTGTGATATGAAGGGGGCTAAAAATTGAAAGAAGAAAAACCGTGAGAATGTATTTTTAAGCTTAAAGTGGAAGCTTTAAAAGTAAAAATAGAAAAAGTTTAAAAAAGTAAATGAGGTGGAAAACTGTATCAATGAATTGTAGGGCTTTTGGTACTTGTAGTCAGTGCCAGGAGTTTAATAAATTGCCTTTCCCCGATTTGGGGTTTTGCATTGGAGTGTTGTCCTCCTGAGCTTCTGGCTTGCTTTCTGGGGACGGGGCGTGCCATTCCCTTTCAGCCCTTCTACCTAGGCTGAGTCTCTCGGCCCCCTTGCTAGAGGCTGGTCTCCATGGTAACCAGATTATCAGGTTACAATTCTCTGGTAGCGGAGCGTTGTTCTTTTACGTCTTTTTTCAGCTGTTGCGGAAGTCAAGTCGGAGCAGGATGTCTGTGCCCAGACCTCCCTCCCAGAGAGAGCCTCTACACAGGGAGGGGCTCTTTCCAGCCTCCTGGTTGGCAGTCTGTCACAGCCAGGCTGGTGCAGACGTTGTATTGATTTCTGCCCCCGCCCTCGCTTGTCGTTTCACTCCCGCACCTCAAAGCCACAACTCCTTTTGGATCGCGCGACTTTGTCTGCCCCCAGGGACCTGGGGCCTCTCCGGTCCCACGCAAGTCTGTAAAAACGCCTTCCCTGGGGGCGTCTGCGCGGCCCACGGTGTGGAGAGAAACGGGAGAGAAGGTCAGCGGCGTAAAAATAGAATCCACTCCTGCTGCTTTCCCGGCAGCTGCGGTGGCTCTGGCGGTGGCGCGCGGGGGCCCGGCGGCTGCTGCGGCGGCGGTGCATGGGGGCACCGGGCGGTGGGAAAAAATTTTAAAAAGTCTCCTTGCCTTGCCCCGGGCTCTGCTGTGTTCCCGTTTCTGTCTAGCCCCGATTCAGGCCGTATTCTGCTGTTATTCCTCACTCACAGAGCACTTTCGTTTTGGGGTATTTGTTTTCAATGGTTCAGCTCTGCGGGCTTCCTCCCCACTCCCCTGTCTCTGAGGGCAAGCCTCCAGACCCTCTTATTTGTTTCTACTTTTTTGCTGATGTTCCTTGTCTCTCGTGGCTGTCCAGAAGTGGGAAATATCACACTTCAGGCTGATTTCACGGGTGTTCACGGTGGTCTTGTAGTGTTTTTTTTGCTGGAATTCAGCTCTCTTCAGGGAACTGACTGAAATGTGGTCACCTGGCCTTCTGCCATCTTGACTCCCCTAGTTCACCTTTTCTTTCCTGAGCAAGCATATTGATCATGGTCAATGTGAAAGAAATGCCCTTTTTCTGTGCAACTCTCTTTTGTCCCTCTCCCCATGCCCTAGTCCATCTAAAGAGCACAAGACTTGGTGACATTTTGTAGGATTTACCTCTGAGACTACTGTCACAAAAGCAGCTGAACGTATCCAGGTATCAACCACTGTCTTGGGGGTCTTTCCATTGATTTTACTTCTGAGTTCACAGGAAGACCCAGTGTGCTAACTTTGACTCAATGCTGAGATGTAGGTATCCTGGGACAGTCTGTATAGAGATAAGAAAAGGGAAATTAAGGGAGAAAAAGAGACTGCAGGCTTGCTTCAAAAGTACAAATATGAAGTAGAGTGAGCTGAAATATCTTACTCATTATGTTTCAAAATATCCCATTAAAACTTATCCCATTGGGATGCCTGGGTGGCTCAGTTGGTTAGGCAACTGCCTTCGGCTCAGGTCATGATCCCGGAGACCTGGGATCGAGTCCCACATCGGGCTTTCTGCTCGGCGGGAAGCCTGCTTCTCCCTCTCTCACTCCCCCTGCTTGTGTTCCCTCTCTGGCTGTGTTTCTCTCTGTCAAATAAATAAAAATCTTGAAAAAAAAAAACATCCCATTAAAACATTATTTTGTGAATTTCCATTGCTCTCAAGATAAAGCTTAGCTCCTTAGTGGGACACAGAGAGCCCATCAGTATTCTCCTCCTTCTTTCAGTGGCCACGATTTTCTCCTTATGAGATACACCCCAGTCTCATCCATTTTCAGTGCTGGGATTTTGTAGCTCTGTTTGCCTTGAGGACTCTGTATCTGCTGATTCCTCTTCCTATAGAGACTTTCTTTTCCTCCTTTTCTTTCTTGCTTGGCTACCTTAAATGCCATCTCTTCCAGGAAGCACTCCCTGACCACCCAAGGTCTGGTCATGCTGCTATCCTATGCACTCTGAGAAATGCCTGTGTACTCTGTTCTTATCCAAATGCTTTTCCCACCAATTGAAATTCCCTAGGGGCACCTGGGTGGTTCACTCAGTTGAGGGACGGACTCTCAGTTTTGGCTCAGGGGATGGAGCCCTTGGGTCTCAGCTCTTGGGTCAGGGGATGGAGCCCTGCATTGGACTCCGCACTCAGCAGAGAGTCTGTTTGGAGATTCTCTCCCTCTGCCCAACCCCAGTCATGCTCTCTCTATTTCTCTGAAGTAAATAAATCAACATTAAAAAAAAAGAAAAGAAATTCCCTTTGCATATTGTTCCCCTACTGGGCTGTAAGATGTTGTAGGGTTGAGACCATGTCTTATTCAGTGTTTTCATGCCCATTGAGTGTTTGACTCAGAAAAGGCACTTTTCTGTGGTCATGATTGTGAAAGTGCTGTCTTGACAGCTTTTTTAGATGACAGGTGCTTTCAGTAAAATGCACTAACTGTAGAGAGATCATTATCCCATTCCTATTTGTCCCACTGAATTGTAGGCTCTTTGAATACCTATCGCCACCACGCGCGTGCACACACACACATTCTCACAGGATTATAAAGCTATGTTGTTGAACTAGAATCTTGCCTACAACACTACTCCTTGCCCAAAAGGCCTTCTTTACACATCCGCACTGCATTTATCCAGACAACATGGCTACTTACTCTATGAACTATTCTAGGCAATTTAGTTAGGAAGTGGTATAAGCTTAGAGGTGGATGATAATGTCCCATTCTCCTTCCATCCTAAATAGCTAGGTTTGGGTTCCTAAGCTAGATATGGGAACCCACAGAAAGGGCACTTCAGAAACACCTGGTTGGTGGGATGGAGGTGGAGGAGTGGTGTGTGCATTTTTGTTGCCCTTATTGTTTCCAAAATTCAGCTAAGACCCGAATAGATATACACAAAGTGTGTTAAAGAAGGAGCCTTTTATTATCGAGGTTACTGTGATTATCCCCAGGGCCTTGCAAATCATTGATGGAAAACACAGCATACTTCCAAAGAATTAAAATGGCTCAAATTCAAAGAGTGGCTTTGTTTAGAGCCACCTGGTGACATTTTTTTCATTCTCCTGTCTGGATAGAGAGTGGGAGCCACTACTTACCACCCAGCTTCCTGCCCTCTTAACCCATCGCTTGTTACATTAAGGTTGGAAAGTTTTATGTGTATAATTTGTGAAGTTCTCTTAAGCAGACAGTGCTATATAAATGTGAAATGCTGTTATTAATAATAAAGGTTGGCTCACCTAAGAATACTGTAGAATTAAAGTAATGAGATTCTATTTTTAGGCAGACTTGCCAATAACATGCAAGTATGATAAGGCTGTGATTTAAAGCTCGCTTTAACCTTCCACTGCTCCAAAGAGTACATTTTCTGGGCCAACTACACAGCAGTCAGCCGCCCAGAGCTCTATTAATGTTAATGGTGGATCACACTTGAAGCCCAGGCTGTCCAGCTAAAAATAGGCTTTGGTCTTTGAGACATGAGAGTATATCTCACAGATAACTTGCTTTCACACAATACAGACTGGCCTCTTCAGCCACCTCCCATACCCTGATCACTGTCTTGGAAATGATCAAGAGCCTTCTAGAATGCGTTTTGAAATTTTGATATAATTATGTAAAGATATAGGATGTGTATGGGAGGTTCAGTTATGTGTCTTTTCAGATGTGAAAAGATACTTAACAGAGGCCTGGGTTCAAAGTGATTCACAACTAGAAAAGAAGTCTCACTCCCCAGGGGGGAAAATAATTAGCTCTTCCTCCACTAATGTTCAGGTCAATGCTTTGTCAATAACAGTAACTCTTCTTCACCAATTTAGTGCAGCCTATAAAGATCGTTATGACTCATAATTACAGATGCAGATTTATGTCAAAATGCAGATATAAATCTCTGGTTCTGGCTATGGGTCACCTCTTATCAGAAAAAAGATTTGTGTAAGGAGACACTCTCCTTGATCCCTGTGGGCATTTTGTCTCCTTTTGACTTGGGGGCAGAATTATAAGAGTTCGCTACCAATGACACAAATATGACCCAAGGCACGTTACAGATTCACAGCTGGTGGGACTGAGGAGCTGGCTTGGATGGCGGGTGATGGGGGAGGGTGATGTAGCTGTGGAGATATACTTTCTGGGATTATTGCTCTCTGGCTCAGTGAGGACCACCTTTTCAACACCTGCAGGCCAGCCACTATAAATCAGAGGAAAGATGATTATCTGAACAGAAGGAGATGGGTTTTAAAATGACTGAGACTTCGTGAGGCCAAAGTCTACTGCTTGGTTTGTGAGATGTGAGGGGTTATCAAATTCTGTGGAAGTCTGAATGGTCAAGTGAGATGTTAGTTTGGCCTTGCCCAGGATTTTCGCATGCTAGGATTTGTTTTCCGACACATTTCCTGTGAGGAAATCTGAGTTTTGAAACATCACCTGGTCTCCAGTGAACAATCTCTCTGATGGTAGAGGGGCAGGATTTCACCAGCATCCATGACTGAAGTAAAAGTTGTGTTCACCTTCTCTGTGTGAATGAGAAACTGTGGAGAAACTGCTGGTCGTCTATTCAGCAACTGTCCAAATGCTAAATCTGGGAGATTACTGTGAGTGTGTCCAGAATTTCCCCTTTTTTCCTACCTGCAGATGTCAGCTCTATATACCCACACAATACATGTTTAATGTGCAAACTCTCCAATAGTATTCACAAAATATATAGCAAGTTAATCAAGTACTTACCATATGACAAATCAATTCCACTTCCGGAACTACATGCAAAAGAAGCAAGTACATATCTCCACAAGAAAACTTATATAAGAATATTCATCACAGCATTATTCATAGTAGCCCTAGTCATGGTGACAGCCCAAGTGCCCATCAACAGGTGAATGGATAAACAGACTGTCCTATATCCCTGCATTCAGCAATAAAGGGAATGAACTGCTGACACCCAGACACAGAAGAATCTAAAAAAAATTACAGTAAGTGAAAACAATCAGACACAAAAGCATCCATAATGTGTGATTCTATTTATATGAATTTCAAGGACAGGCAAAACTAGTCTATGGAAATGGAAATCACAATGCCAGCTACTTCAGGGGGACGGAGGTTATTGACTAGCAACGTGCACAAGGGAACTCTCTGGGTTATGAAAATGTTTTATATACTAATCTGGGCAGTGGTTAACTTGATACGTAATATGGGAAAAATCATTGGGCTGTATACTTAAGATTTGTGCATTTTACTGTTTGTAAATTATAGCTTAATACATAAAAAATTTAAAACGCTATCTGAAAAAAAAACACGGTGCAAAAAGACATGTTCTCACTTTGTAAGAACAATCAGGAACAGACAAAGATAAAATCATGAAGATATTCTAAAGAATAAATGAAAAAAAGGATAAATGAAAACACATGAACCTTTCACCTCTTCTCACTTTTATCACAGGACATGAAAATGCTAGGGCTCAGGAAACTAAAAGCATTATATGATGTGCTTGGGAATTCACTGAGAGTTCTCCAAGGGCTTGTTTTCAGAAGGCTCCTGTTAAATGAGGAAGTGCTTCATTTGCAAGTTTCTCCTTAGGAAATGACGGTGTTTAAACATAAACAGTCAGGAAATAGATATTTTAGGTTGATTTATCGCTTTCCTAAGCAAGAGATCAATTAGTTAATGATACTGTTGGCCTCAAGCATACATCAGTAAAACATATTTCATTCTCTTGAATATTTAGATTAATTGAGGTATGAGGCTACAGCATTTTTACGACCAAAAAAATGATATTAAATACCAATTTCCATTTTTCATACAATACACCTCAGTTCTTTTGTATTTGTCTTTTTAGAAAGACTTTCAAGTTGTTAAAGGGAGTCTTTGGGTTACTTCTCTTCCTGTGTCACTAATGAAATGAAGAAGGCTTATTTTTCAAGAATGATCATGACAGAATTTCCACACGGTGTCTGCTACTCATTATTCCATTGACATTTCCATTTCTGGAATTCTAATGTTTGTCTGAATTTGTTAGTGACATTTATAAAATACTTGCAGAATTTCAAAACAGACCCTAGAGATCACCAAGTCCTTACCCCTCATTTAGGATGAGGAAACTGAGATCAAGAAAGGTTAAATGACTAGCCCAGGTCTCAACTTCTTTGGCTGACTTCTTTTTTTTTTTTTTTTTTTTTTAAGATTTTATTTATTTGACAGAGAGAAACATAGCCAAAGAGGGAACATAAGCAGCTGGAGTGAGAGAGGGAGAAGCAGACTTCCCGCCGAGCAGGGAGCCCGATGTGGGGCTCGATCCCGGGTCTCCAGGATCATGACCTGAGCCGAAGGCAGTCACTTAACCAACTGAGCCACCCAGGCGCCCCTCTTTGGCTGACTTCTTGTGTGGAATTTGGATGCCTTTCTTGAACTGCATGATAACAGTAGATTCTCTGATCAAAGAGATATCGCCATTTGGTCATTTGTGAGCACACACATGTTTTATAGAATGAGGAATCCATTTAAAGATGGTCCTCGGGACCTAGGGTATTACAGAGTCTGGGAAATTATGTTTCCAAGCTCTAGATAGCTTCCCTCCAGTGAAGCTTGTATCACTAACATTAGGCTAAGCCTATCTTTCTTCTCAGTAAATACTGCATGGACGACTCCATGGGTCAATGTCATGTATAAAATGTGGCTTGGGAGCTTGGGAGCTGCATTGCCTGGGTTCGCTTCTGCTTGTGCTGCTTATGAGCTGTATGGCAGAGTTACCTACACTCCTAAGTTCAGGTTCCTTGTCTGGAAAATGGGGATAATAATAGCACTTTGCCTTTTTTTTTTTTTTTTTTTTTTTTTTAGGTTTAAGTTAAACAATGTAAGTCAAGTCAGCCTGGTCCTTAATAGATGTTCAATAAAGGGTAGCTATTAGATCATTTTGAAATTCCCCAAGAAAATTATACTCCATTGTTAACTCTTTGAGGAACCTCCATACTGTCTTCCAGAGCGGCTGCACCAACTTGTATTCCCACCAAAAGTGTAAAAGGATTCCCCCTCTCCATATCCTCTCCAACATTTGTTGTTTCCTGCCTCGTTAATTTTTTCCATTCTAACTGGTGTAAGGTGGTATCTCAGTGAGGGTTTGATTTGAATTTCCCTGATGGCTAATGATGATGAACATTTTTTCATGTGCCTATTTAGCCATTTGTATGCCTTTTTTGGGAGAAGTGTCTGTTCATGTCTTCTGCCCATTATTTGCCTTAATTATTTGTTTTTTGGGTATTGAGTTTGAGAAGTTCTTTATAGATCTTGGATATCATCCCTTTGTCTGTAGTGTCATTTGCAAACACCTTCTCTCATTCTGTGGGTTGCTTGTTTGTTTTGTTGACTGTTACCCTTGCTGTGCAGAACCTTTTTGTCTTGATGAAGTCCCAAAAGTTTATTTTTGCTTTTGTTTCCTTTGCCTTTGGAGACGTGTCTTGAAAGAAGTTGCTGGGGCCGATGTTGAAAGAGGTTACTGCCTATGTTCTCTTCTAGGATTTTGATGGATTCCTTTCTCACATTGAGGTCTTTAATCCATTTGGAGTTTATCTTTGTGTATGGCATAAGGGAGTGGTCAAGTTTCATTCTTCTGTATGTAGCTGTCCAATTTTCCCAGCACCACTTATTAAAGAGACTGTCTTTTTCCCACTGGATTCCCAACAATTGCACTACTGGGTATTTACCCCAAAGATACAGAAGTAGTGAAAAGAAGGGTCATATGCACCCCAGTGTTCAAAGTAGCAATGTCTCCAAAGCCAAACTGTGTAAGGAGCCAAGATACCCTTTAACAGACGAATGGATAAAGAAGATGTAGTACAGATATACAATGGAATATTACTCAGCCATCAGGAAGGATGAATGCTCATCATTTGAATTGACATGGATGGAACTGGAGGGGATTATGCTAAATGAAATAAGTCAAGTGGAGAAAGCTAATTATCATATTGTTTCACCCATATATGGAACATAAGGAATAGCAGGGAGGACATGAGGAGAAGGAAGGGAAATGACCAGGGAGGGGGGAATCAGAGCGGAGATGAACTACGAGAGGCTATGGACTCTGGGAAACAAACTGAAGGTTTCAGAGGGGAGGGGGTTAGGCAGACGGGTTAGTCCAGTGCGGGTATTAAGGAGGGCATGTATTGCATGGAGCGTTGGGAATTATATGCAAACAGTGAATCATGGAACAGTACATAAAAAACTAATAAAGTACCGTATGGTGACTAAGTTAACATAATAAAAAATGAATAAAATAGGGGCGCCTGGGTGGCTCAGTTGGTTAAGCGACTGCCTTCGGCTCAGGTCATGATCTCGGAGACCCGGGATCGAGTCCCACATCGGGCTCCCTGCTCGGCAGGAAGCCTGCTTCTCCCTCTCTCACTCCCCCTGCTTGTATTCCCTCTCTGGCTGTGTTTCTCTCTGTCAAATAAATAAAATCTTTTTAAAAAATGAATAAAATAAAATAAAATTTCTTTAAAAAAAATAAAGAAAAGTAACTTATACTCCATTTTATTTTGCCTGATTTTCCTAATTGCACATTTTTGCACCTGCAGCTCAAAGCCCAGAATAGACCCCCTCTCCTTGCTCAGCCTCTTCTCAGCTTCTCCTCCCTTACCCATACCTGCTTTGTCCTCCACACATTTGTCATCTGCCTGATTTTCGTACTTGGCTCTCGATTTTACAACTTCATCTGATGTAAGCTTTCAGAAGCCAAGGGCTATTGAATGTATTTCTTTTGCATCTCTAACAGGACCTGGCATAGTGTGAGGCATGCAGCAGGCACATGAAAATCATTGTATCAAATAATTAAGCTAGAGAAACTTCAAAATATGAAGCATTGCTTCCAGTGACGGTTGGTAAACTATTGCAATGGAGACTTTCTGGAAAATCATATTTAAAAAAATATTTTATATGGCAAAAGTACTGTAGTCCCAAGCAAGCAAACAAACAAAAACAAAAAACAAACAAAAATTAAAAACCCAAACCTTGCCTGGAGCACTATTATGACTTTCATTATAATCCAAATCCTGAAAATCTGGTGCTTTTGTTTGGTTCTGTTATAGTGCATGCAATCTAGCAACAAGACTGAAATCCTGTTTTTGATTTATATATCAAATAATGACCCAAGGCCAAAAAGAACATATGAAACCACATCTCCAGCTCTTGTTCATAGTCATACTCTTCTCAAATGCTGGGAAGTAACAGAACCAGCAAGAATATACCACAGCAATGATAAGATTTATGGCTTATGGCTAACAACATACATACATATATGTATGTATATAGAGAGAGAGAGAAAGAGAGAGAGAGAGAGAGAGAGAGAGAGAGAGAGAAATGGAAATTGTCTTGTCAACCTTTTCAAGAAAGTACCTCAAATACTTGGGTTTTATGGTGACCCTGAACAGAATCCTTCCATTCCCTTTTTGATGCTGTTTCCCTAGTGTCTGTTTCACAAAAGATCTTGGGCAAGTACACTTAAGAATGTAAAATTGTTTGGACAGTTGCCATTTACACTGAAACTTTAACCTTCTCAAGGCCTTGGCCCAATTTCATGATTTATTTGTACAATAAATATTTTTTCCTATTTGCATGAATTTGTTGCTAACTTAGGCATCAGGATTTTGTTTTTTGTGTTATTCCTAGGTAGCAGCCAAGATGTCCTAAGTGCCAGAAGAAACAAAGCCCAGCAACACGTGGTTCCTCCACTTTCTGGTGTTAAGTGAAGCTGCTTGGCAGGAAAGAAGAATTGTTGGGATAGCATGAGGCAAAGAGCATTGCTTACCAAGTTGTCAGGGGTCACCTGAAATTGTTAGAATAATGCACATGTAAGCCCACACTGTTAGGAACATATAAGCCATCTTCCAATTTTTCCTCATTCACCCATCGATTTCAACAAGTATTGAAAGCCTACTGTATACCATTGTGGGACACAGCACAGAAGAAAACACAGACCACACCCTCCTCACCCTCGTGGAGCCTAATTTTAAGAACTTTTTCTTTGAACCTCTCAGACCTTGATCCTTTGAGCAAAGGAGGTCCTTGGCCTCTGTCCATGATTAGGTTTGGATGACAGTAGCAGATAACTCTACATCCTTGGGACCAGTGCTTTTGTTTCAGCATTACTTGTTTTATGCTATATTGACTAGATATATCTCATACATAAATCAGAGTCCAAACATATATTAATTACTTTTTAAAAACTGGCATCATTTCTTTAGAGCCATTGCTGTGGAGATATTCTCTTAATAAAGTGTGTAATGGGAGAATATTTTTTCAATGAAGACAATGAGAATTATTTCTATGCACCTTATGTGCCTACGTGTCTGTGATACTTGGACAATTAGCAAATGGATTGATGGTCCCACTAATGTTTTGCAGAGGCTAGTGGTAAATTTGCAGAGGTGAGTGTTTGCAGCAAATTTTCTTTTACTTTTTATTTTTATTTTCTTAGAGAGGGAGAGAGAGCACATGAGGTGGGGCAGAGGGAGAGGGAAAGAGAGAATCTTAAGCACATTCCGTGCCCAGTGCAAGCCCAACATGGGGCTCGATCTCACGACCCTGAAACAGTGACCTGAGCCAAAATCAAGAGTCGAATGCTTAACTGACTGAGCCACCCAAGTTCTCTGTCTTTTACTTTTTTTGTGTTCAAAAATATAATGCATTTATTGTGTATTGGGCCCACTGATGTTTCTCTTTGCTATTATCATATATGTTAATGACAGTATTTGGAGTCAAACGGTCATGACATGGACTTCATGTTCAAATATGAGTAATGAGCATAACATAAAGATCATTATGTTCTTGACTCTCAGCAGTGGTGGTTAACATGGTGAGTGGTTTATTTGGCACACAAAGATTGGTAGCAGCCTGTACCGTGCTCAGGGGACCAGAACTCGGGACATCCTAAGGTGTTAATTGTCCCTGTAGGTGATAGTAATTTTTTTTTAAAGATTTTATTTATTTATTTAACACAGAGAGAGATCACAAGTAGGCAGAGAGGCAGGCAGAGAGAGAGGAGGAGCAGGCTCCCTGCTGAGTAGAGAGGCCGACGTGGGGCTGGATCCCAGGACCCTGAGATCATGACCTGAGACAGAGGCTTTAACCCACTGAGTCACCCAGGCGCCCAGGTGATAGTAATTTGACGAAGTAACAGCAGAGGTGGGTATAGTGATTAAGAGGAAGTAGGATTTCTCTGCAGCATATAAGTTGTTTTCAGAATATTAATGATATGTTCATCCCTGTGACCACAGTGAGAGTAACAGGAAGCAGAGAAATCACTGCTAATTGACAGTGTTCAAAAACTAGGGGGTGGCGCCTGGGTGGCTCCGCTGGTTAGGCAACTGCCTTCGGCTCAGGTCATGATCCCGGAGACCCAGGATCGAGCCCCACATTGGGCTTCCCGCTTGGCGGGAGGCTTGCTTCTCCCTCTGCTTGTGTTCCCTCTCGAGCTGTGTTTCTCTCTGTCAAATAAATAAATAAAATCTTTAAAAAACAAAAAACTAGGGGAATGCACAAATCCTTTTTTGTTTGAAAGGGCCGTTTTTCTTTTTTTTTTTTTAAAGATTTTATTTATTTATTTGACACAGAGAGAGAGATTACAAGTAGGCAGAGAGGCAGGCAGAGAGAGGAGGAAGCAGGCTCCCCACCGAGCAGAGAGCCCGATGCAGGCCTCAATCCCAGGACCCTGAGATCATGACCTGAGCTGAAGGCAGAGGCTTTAACCCACTGAGCCACCCAGGCACCCAAAAGGGCCGTTTTTCTTAAGCACTACCCATGACTGGCCCACATCATCCCAACCCAAATAGACAGTCAGTTGTTTCTATCACACATATGCATATCAAAACAGAGAGCTACGTAGGAATGTAACTCAAAGCAAAGAGCAGTTGGGAAGTTATGAATTGAAATTACAAGTGGAAGATAGGGGTTGTAGCCAAAAATCGGTTGGGTCTAGATTTATGAATCTGAAATAGATTTTGGAATATGCCTCTGTTTTCTAAATATTTCCAATGAATTTCTTTTCTTTCTTGGAAGTCCGAAGAAGAGGACTCCCTTTGTTGTTTATGGGACTGAATCAAATGAAAAGGATAAAATAATTTAAAAACTAAAAGCAGTAACATTTATAGATTATTTTTCATTTGTGACATATATGCAAAGTACAAAAACTGCTCTATTTAGCTTTTGTTTTAACCCCACGCGATTAGCACATTTTAACACCCCTTTAACAGATGAGGAAATCGAGGCAGGGAGAGAATAGAACTCCCTCCAGCTCACAGAACTGTAGTACTTGGACACAGGTTCCATCAGCTGTGCCTCTAACCATCTTTTTACAATGCCTGTCGGGTTTCGGCAAAAGAAAATAAAATTCTGTATTACCCTTTTTTATCTGTCGGTGTTTATTCAAAGGTTAAACCCACATCTCTTCCAGATGGACAGATGTGGTCTATGTGGAGGATGGTTTGTGACTCTTTTCAAAGCCCTCTTTGACCAAGGGGGCTTATATCCAACTTCTGAAGTTGCCTAGTCTGAGTAGCTTAAAATTATCTGCTGCTTACTTGCTACCTTTTTAGTAAATACCCTCTGGTATTTACCTTGGGGTGGCTTTGGTAGTTCATATTTAGTAAAAGTGTCTGCTACTCGCCCTTAGAAAATCTCTCGGTTTTATGTCTCCCAGATGCTGGTTGCTGAGGGCAAATCATAGAATGGAGAGTGGTGGGATTTCACTGTACCGCAGAAATTAGGAGCAACTCTGACATTAAAAGGAACAGCAGGTACTATAAATCTGAACTTTGTTTGGGGGGAAAAAAAGAATAAAATTAAAACATGGGAATGCATAGGCTGCTACACTGCCAAGTTGAAGACAGTTTTCCTAAAGTAACAATAAAGCCTTTCTACAAAGAAATCATTCTTTATTTTGGACTGCATTTAAAATGTGAAGGTACAATGCAGATTTCTCAACAATTCATCATTCAGTCAATTTCTACAAAGCCATATCATCCCTTTGGGGCACTTCTCTTTTTCTAATATTTAAAAAAAATTGTCTTGTTATTAAAGTAATTCATATTTGTTGTAGAACATCTAGAAATAGATGGATAATTCCAAACATCACAATACAGAGATACAGACTGTTAACATTTTAGTATAGAGTCTCCCAACATTTATTTCACACACACACACACACAACTTTTAATGTTACCTGTTCTTATCACTTATCAATATAACACAAAATCTTTTCATCTTATTGAATATTCTCTGATAGCATCATTTAATGATGGTTATATCATTTCTTAAACAAACCATTATGCTGGAAATTGAAACTGTTTCCAGTTTTAGTTGTTTGCAGTTTACATTATAAATAATGCTGCAATGAACACATTCGTAGTTAACTCTTGGTGTGCATTCATGATTCTTGCTCTTAGGAGAAATATCTAGAACTGGGCATGCTAACACCAAGTGTCTTCCAAATAAACTGTCCAATTACTCCTCCAGAAAGGCACCAGTTTATATTCACATCATATGGTATTTTTGATTTTGGGGGAATATTTTTGGTGAGTTTTTATTTCTATAACAGAAAAGCAAGGCCTCTCTTTATCTTTGTGTCCAATGGGCAGTGGATGAGCTGAGGGGCTTGGTCAGTCACCTTCCCACTCATTTCCATTTCTTTTTTTAAAAGATTTTATTTATTCATTTGACAGGGAGACAGATCACAAGCAGGCAAAGAGGCTAGCAGAGCGAGAGGAGGAAGCAGGCTCCCTGCTGAGCAGAGAGCCCGATGCGGGCCTAGATCCCAGGACCCTGAGATCATGATCTGAGCCGAAGGCAGAGGCTTTAACCCACTGAGCCACCCAGGCGCCCTCATTCCCATTTCTACCTCAGGCTTTATAGATTGCTCTGTTGCCCTTTGGCAAGGTTGTTGTAAAGGAAAGAGAAATGGTAGAGGAGTCAGGGGAGGAAGGAAGTGAATACACTATCCTCAATCTGATTCTTTAAGATATAGTGTTTTCCTTGGGACAGACTTACCATGGGGGGTGGGAAGGTGTGCTCTTTATTTTTACTCATTTTCTGTAGAAACAGGCATTTGGAACACTACATTATAGTATGTGAAAGGAACTTAACAAATAAAAAAATCCTGTTGAGGTGTTTCATAGAACTGCCCCCACTCAGTGTATCCTTTGCATGGTGGTATGGGGCTCCCTTTTGGCAAGAATGTGTTCCTCATCTGTGGTCAAGAATGGCTTACTCTTAAAAAAAAAAAAAAAGAATGGCTTACTCTTGTGAGCTAGAATGACTCTGGTCTTTAAAACCATAGGGAAAATCTTTCAAAATTGGGTTGGACTCCCAGAAGAATGATATCAGCCGTAAACTCTTAAGGGACTACTTTGTCTCTGAGCAGAGTTTGAAAAATGAAATCCCAGGTTTTTATTTTTAGAAAGCACTTGGAATGATCAATCATTTTTCTTTCCCACATATATCACGTATGAATAAAATAAGGAAGGAAGCATAAATTAGTAGGGTTCTATCTCAAATATACTGAAACAAAGCAAAATCACTTCTTCAAATAAGATGTCTGTTTTGGATAGAAGCAGTGTTGTTTTATGGCACCAGTCCTTCATTATCTAGTTATGTCTATGTAATAAACTACAGGGAAAACTGCTTTAATTCTACATAATTTACTTGTGGAGTCACACAGAGCAGATACACTGTTTTCCTTTCTTTTCGTCTTGTGAACAGGCAGAAGAAATAATTTAGTGTGAAAAATCCTGAGGATTAGATCAGTTGATGTGGTTCATTGACCACAAAGAAACCAGAGCTTTAATAATAATAATCATCTTGCAAACAGGTATAGTTACAGCAAAACTGTTTCATAACCCAAATACAAACACAAATGTTGGACAATTATCTTCAGAGTAGTTGACAGAAATAGGCTTAGTCCAACGCACGTGGAAACCAGAGTTGTCATGCATTAATCCTAGAAACAACTGAAAGCCACCTGGCCTGTGGACTGCATGAAAATGTGCAAAAAGTGGATGGGTTTGATGGACATTCCAAACTCAATTATTTTCAAAGGAAGGTCTTCTTCTATTACATACATTCTTTATAAAAGAAACTGATGTCACTACATTTTACTCTGTCCTAAATATAACCCTTTGCCCAAATCCCTCCATTCAAAAAATCAGTTTATTGCATGTGATATACTTCCTCTTAATCTAGATGAATACAGCTGTTTCAGATTCCATAAGATTTATTAATACATTTTTTTGTATTTTGACTTGCTCACCATAATTAGCCTCTGTGTGTTCCTAATTCAGTAGTCTTCACTGAACAGTGAATTTTTAGTGACAACTTTATCAAAACATCAATCCCCCCACCCATGCTCCAGGGAGAAAAGAAAAGTTTGGAGCTATAAAAATACACCCTGTTAATGAGTTTGTTAATATCACTGGAACCTTATTATAGACTATGACCAAGGCAATGAACAATTTCACTCATTTAGAGTTAGAATAGTCCTAACAGGCCTCTGTATTTCGCAGAATGGTAGCCAGTCAGAGCCAAATTACACACCGATACCTAAAGGAAGCATTTTCCCAAACAAGGAAATATAAATTTCTCATCCCCTGTATCTCAAGGATAGACACAACTTTTGACTGATTTAAGCTTCTCTGATTCCTTAAAATAATAGTAAACACTTCTACAGTCTATCTAGAGATGAAACCTTTAGGTCAAGTCCAAGAAAGCGAATCATGCAAAGCCATGGTTGTCAGACTCCAATATCATTGAAACTCCAGGAGTTTGGCCAAGGTGTCCCCGAAGTTCTGGGGCAGAGTGCTCTTGCTTTACCCACAACAGACCTGCTTTTATCTGAGCTCTACCTTGGACCTCTTCCTCAGCACCCACTTAAAGGAAGGCTTCCTTAGCAATAATAACAGTGACAACAACAACAATCATAGAAAAGTACCAATATCACTGTAGAGCTGTGATTTAAAGAATGATTAAATTATAACCAGAGCCTTAACTCTGCCATAGACACCATCATTGAAAGATGGTCTAATACTTTTACAGACTACATTTTGGAAGAGAGTTTAGAGTAGCCTTGTGCATAGTGCATAACAGGTGCTCAGTAAATGTTTATGGAATGAATGAGTCAATGAATAAAAGAGAGAAGAGAATTACATCAGTGGTATGAAGAACTAAAGTCAAATCATGATTCCTTGAGGAAGTCTGGCTTCCTCTCTGGGCCTCTGTTTCTCAAACCGATCAACTTTGAGACTAGTTTTGAGATCCCATCCTCTGTCTGGAATTATGATCAGAAAAATGTGTGTTCTGTTGGAAAGGAAGTCATAAAGGGAAAGAGCAAGTTTCAAATGCTAAAGGTCAGACAAATCAATAAAGATCAAGCCACCACCAACAGCATCTACAATATCCAGCACAGCCCGTTTAAAAGGCTGAATATCACTTTGCCAGTCGTAAGCAATTGCACACACATCCTAGGAATACCTTCAGTCCCATTTAAAAATAGGAAAATGGAAGTTTGGCAAGACAGGTGATTTTCTTTATGTCACCCAAGTGGCAGAGCTGATGTTAGAAATAGTCTTTGGACTCCATTGCTCTGTGGACTCAAATACATAAAAAGGCTTTTATAACCTATTCACCCATGTGGAAGGTCAACCAGGTGGCAGAAGGATGCCACAGAATTGGGGTGGCCTAGTTCTCCTTTTCCAGAAAGGAGGCCCATAACCTAAACCTCATCATTTCTGATCCAGAGTCTCCTACATGAAACTATGCAGCCTCTTGAAAGGTTTGATTCTTTGGAAATCAAAACAGCTTCTTTAAATATTTGAGAATCAAGATAGGTAGTTAGTCTGTCTTACAAAATTTTCTTATGGATGTCACCATCAGAAAAATTTATTTTAGCTTAGTATACTGCAAAGCTTATTCAAATCCATCACATCTTCAGATCCAGCCATTGTTAGCTGAGGGTTTTAGCATTAATCCTAGCTGCACCTTAATTGATGTGATCTTGGAAAGTAGTGATTTGTTTTGCTATCACCAAATTTCATCCATGTAAAATAGGTCACCAAGACATCACATTTTTATGAGGTTATTTTTACCACCTCCCTTTTTTGGGGCTGCAGTTTTGCAGGTATTTTTCTTCTGTGTATTGATGAGAGGAGTGCAGAGTGCTGAATTTTGTTTATTGAAGAAATTGCCATCTTTGAATCTTGAGAAAATAAATGCAAAATGTGAAGTAATGGAATACCTTATCTGGTCAAGGAAAGGTAAATTCTAATTTAATAATATTAATCAGGAAAATCTTAAAGTGAAAAAAGTTCTTCATTTCCTAGTTTGTTTATAAATTGATATGCTCTGTACAGGTAAGTCTTAAAAATCACCCAATTATATTTGAATAGTCCTTTTTATGTGAGTGTATCTATGTGCATGTAAATATGCATATATTCCACACTGACTCTAGCATAAAAATGAATCACTAATGACTTTTTTAAAAAGATCTTGTCCAGTAACTAGTGTCTAGATGCATGAACAAGATAATTTTCTGCAAATTAAATATAGTAAATGGGTAATGTGCATCAAGGAGGGCACCTGTTGTGATGAACACTGAATGTTGCATGTAAGTGACGAATCACTAAATTCTACTCCTGAAACCAACTGCACTGTATGTTAACAACTAGAATTTAAATAAAAACTTGAAAAAATAAATAAATAAAGAAAGAAAGACAATAAAGACAATAAAAAAACAGCAACTATATGTCCATTAACAAACTAATATTTGTAAGTTCTAACTTGTTTGAATTATTTCTAATAATCTCCGTAGGGACTAATATCTCAAAAAGTATGTATGTGTTGATGATACAAAGCAGGTTGAAAGTACTGATTTATTACAACCCTTCATTAAGGTTAAAAGCATTCCAGTAAGATGAAGACATCTGCCTTGTATTTTCACATTGCAGAAGAAAAGTTAAGGACAGGAAGAACAAAAAAGAGAAAGAACAAAGTGTCAAGTTGAATTCAAGCCAGATTTAAAGAAAACAACGCTATCTTCATATCTGTAAACATTTTCAAGAAACTTCCCCATGCCCTTGACTACATTTATTATTATGCTATCAAATATACTTAATACTGTATATTAACAAAAATTATGCCCCTAAATTATTTTTCAAATTTTTATGGACAGTTAATCAACACATGTGTCTTTCAATTTCTTTTCTTTCTTTAAAAAAGTTAACAAGGAGAGTTACTACTAGAAAGAATCAAGGTAGGTTAATTATGCACTGTATTGGGCAAATATTTTTTAAGTGATCCATTTCTTTCCTCTTCTTTCAGAGGTGGGACTGGCTAAGTTTGGCAATTATAGGGTTTAATGAATAGTCACTTGATATCTTGGAAATCAAAGGAAAGGGCCACTGGAGAGAGGCTGAACTTAGTTGTTGCAGGATTTTTATCTCTCTGAATGAGTGCTACTGACAGGAACCATATGTGTTACATAATACAGCTGAGGAAGAGAACATGGGTGGTTTTCTAAGAAGCTGTGACCTGCCTGTGTGTGCATGTCTATTTGTGAGCACATGTGCAAATCTGATATATTTATGATATTTAATAAACACTTAGGGTTTGTGTGAGCTTGGGGACTATGTGTTTCTCTCATTTAAAAGATTATATGTGGATATTCAGACTGATTTTGCCTTAGAATTAAAATCAATCTTTGCACTTTGTGGTGCTTGTCACTATACTGAAACATCTGTGAAAGTGTCCAGCTTCCTTTGAAATGACCGAAGAAAGCTTACTTGGTCCTGAATTAAGCTTGTATTTAGCTCACTTAAAAATTAAAAAAAGCAGCTTAAGCAGAGCTGATGATCACTGAAAACAATATCACTGAAGTACCTGAATGAGTTTACTTCATATTGTCATGCCAGGGTTCTTGAATGGCAGATATTTTCCCAGGAAGAGCAAATGGAAGTGAATTTTTAGTTCATGTTTTTTGTGGCATATCCTTTTTCATTTATTATTTTTATTTTTCTCATTTATTATTTATACATGGTATATCCTTTTAGTTTTAACCTACCTAGATCCCTATATGTTGAAATGTCTTTCTTGTAGAAAGGAACTAGCTGGAGCATGATTTTTTAATCCATTCTGGTAATCTCTATTTTTTGATTGATGTATGTAGACCATTTACATTTAATGTAATTATTGGTATATTTAGATTTAGGTCTATCCTTTTATTTTCTTTCTTTTGGACTATTTTTGACTATTCCATCTTAGTTTATTGTATTTTTATAATATCTTGTTGTATAAGTTTTTAGTGGGTGTTCCAAGGATTATAATGTATTTACCTAACTTTTCATAATTCACATGGACTCAATACTTAACCAGTTCAAGTAAAATGTAGAAAACTTAGCACCATATTGGTGCTTTTATACTCCCCTCCCAGATGTTACTGTTGTCAGGTATTATATCTATACACATTGAGAAGCCTATCAGACAATGCTATACTTTTTCCTTTTCAACCTTCAGTTAAGAACTCGAGAGGAGAATATTTTATTACATGTACTCAGATATTTACCATTTCTATCATATTTCTTTCATTCCTTGATGCTCCAAGTTTCCTCTAATATCCTTTCCCTTCTTTCTGAAAAACTTCTTTAGCAATAAATTATCTTGGTTTTCCTTCATCTAGGAATTTTTATTTCATCTTCATTCCAAGGATATTTTCTCTAGATAGAGAATTCTGGGCTGAAAATTCTCTTACTACTTGAAAACTATTGTGCCACTTCCCACTGGTTGTCCATGGTTTCTGATGAGAAATCTGCAGTCATTAGAATCTTTATTCTCCTATAGATAATATGCTGTTTTTCTTTGTCTCCTTTCAAGATTTTCTCTTTGTCTTTAGTTTTCTTTGTCTATATTATGTTGTATAGAGCATGGATTTCTTTAAGTTCGTCCCATTGGGGTTCACTGAGATTCTTGAATCTTTAGGTTTATGTCTTACTAAATTTGGGAAATTTTTAGGCATGATCTCTTCAATTTTTTTTTTAATATTTTATTTATTTGACAGAGAGAAACACAGCCAGAGGGGGAACACAAGCAGGGAGAGTGAGAAAGGGAGAAGCAGGCTTCCCGCCAAGCAGGGAGCCCGATGTGGGACTCAATCCTGGGTCTCTGGGATCATGACCTGAGCCAAAGGCAGTCACTTAACTAACTGAGCCACCCAGGAGCCCCTTCAATTTTTTTTTTTTTTAACATCTTTCCCATTCTCTTCTTCTGGGACCAAATTGACATGAGTATTAGACTTTTTATAATTTTTCTACTGATACCTGAGTATCTGTTAATTTTCTCAATCTTAGTTTCTCTGTGTTATTTAATTTGCATATTGTCTACTGATCAGTCTCTACATCAGACTCTACCTTGTCATCTCCATTATACTATTGAGCACATCCAGTGAGTTTTTTATTTCAGTTATTATATTTTTAGTGCTAAAATTTCCATTAAGTACTTCTTTACGTTTTCTGTTTTTCTGTTCAGACTTTTGTCTCTTTGTCATTGCTTATTGCAGTATTTTTTAAAAGTATTTTATTTATTTGACAGAGATAGACATAGCAAGAGTGGGAACACAAGCAGGGGGAGAAGGAGAGGGAGAAGCAGGCTTCCCATTGAGCAGGGAGCCTGACATGGGGCTTGATCCCACGACCCTGGGATCATGACCTGAGCAGAAGGCAGATGCTTAACGACTGAGTCACCCAGGTGCCCCTGGAGCATTTTTATAATAGCTGCTTTAAATTTTATCAGATAATGTGAACTTGCATGCCATCTTGGCCTTGGTGTATATTAATTACCCTTTCCCCTGAATTACCTGGCTCTTCATATGCCAAGTACTTTTTGATTGGAGTCTGGAAATTTAAATAAGATCCAGAGTGGATCATATTTAAAAGATCCACTCTGGTTATTATTTAAAACTTATGAAGAATATTGATATTTTTGTTTCAGTAGGTAAGTGACCTGATTTTTTTCAAGCCATAAGTTCCAACTTGCTTTCTATGGACTGTGGTAAGTTCAGGTTTTAAAGCCCATTGCTATTCATATCTGTGCCATGAGTATACCACCCAGGGTAAGTCTGAGACATGGGTGAAAGTCTATTCATTTTTCAAAGTCTTATATATACTTATTAAGATGAGATTCTTTCATGTGGATATCTTGGAATCTCAGAGTTAGTGAATAACTTTATGGGGTTGCCTTTGTGAGCTCTTCCCTTTCACAAACTCCCTAGTGCTTTCTGGGTTCCTGGGACTCCTCTTTTGAAGCTTTGTGTCAGAAATCTTGGATTGTGCCATGCATTTCTACAGCTGTGCCTGCTTCTGGGGCCATGTGACAGGGAAACAGTAATGGTAAACTCATACCAGTTCAGCGACACTTTGAATGTGGGTCCTCTTCCTCAATTTTCTATTTACTATTTACTTTCCAGAATTCTCAAATAACTGCTCTACACATTCTGTCCAGGTTTTACACCTATATGTAGATGGGCAGCAGAAAATAATGTGCTTTATCCATTTTACTCAAAACCTAAATCTTGAGAGTGACATTGAAAATGACACATTTTGTTACAATAAACTTGTCAATTAAAGTTTAGAGGATAGTGTCCTCCATAATTGAGGACATTCAATTTAAAAAGAAGTTTTCAGATATTTAAGTCTTAAATCCCTTAATGTTATAAAGAAAGGCATGCTTAGGTAATGAACCAGGAAATAGCCGTGACAAAATCAATACAGTGTCATAAAAAGATAGGTGCAACGTATAGATTTATTCATGTTCCTTCATAAGATACTCATGCAGACCTAAAATTTGCTTATTCTGATTCTTGTGTATTATCTATGTGGTGGTTCCATAATGGATCATAGGTATGACATGAGATATTTTTAGCTCACAAATCACCTTTTGTTTGTGTGCATATGTGTGTGCATATGGGTGTGCACTCAAGGGCACCTCCCTGCCCCCACAGCTTTGTTCCTACAAATAATTTTTTGGAACTACATTTTTCTGAAATGGTGGTTCTCAAACTTCTAATATGCTCTGTCTCCAGAGTTTTTGATTCAGTATTTCTGGAGTGGGGTTCAAGAATGTGTATTTCTAACAAGATGATGCTAGATGCCAGATAATACCAATGTTAAGGCCACAGTTTGAGAACTGTTACCATACAGAATGAACAGAGCATACCAGAATTCTATGCGGCCCATCAAAAGACACAAATAGAGGATTAAATGTAAATTTGTGACTTTCTATTAACTTTGTGAGATTTACCAAGAACAAATTTATTTCATCCTTAAGTAAAATCACAATTACTTTAAATTAATGGAAATTTAAGTGTTTTTAGTCAGTTCAATTGCCCTTATAAATATGTATCCACAAAGAAATGCTTATGCAGTATACTCATAATACTAATGTTATGAATATACTAATACTAACATAACAAGCTGAAATAAGAATAATCCCCTCAATCAAATAAATTATTTGGCTTCTCTAGTACTGAGTTTTAAAAAATTAATTATCTTAATTCTACTCACACAATTAGGTTTTTGTTCACATTTTATTTTATTTTATTTTATTTTATTTTATTTTATTTTATTTTATTTTATATTTGACAAAGAGAAACACAGCTAGAGAGGGAACACAAGCAGGGGGAGTGAGAGAGGGAGAGGCAGGCTCCCATCGAGCAGGGACCCTGATACGGGGTTCAATCATAGGACTTTGGGATCATGACCTGAGCCAAAGGCAGCCGCTTAAGATCCAAGCCACCCAGGTGCCCGTATTCACTTTTAATGTATAGTAGGGATTGGCTTATGGGCCAAATTTGCCCCATGGCCTGTTTTTGTAGGGCCAGTAAGCTAAGAACAGTTGTTAAAAAATGAAGAAAAGAGGAAGAAGAAGTATTCTTCTGGTCCAAGAAACCATATTTGGACCACAAATTCTATTTGGACCACTAATTGATCCTCAACAGAGAAGTTCACTGACTCTGATCAAGGGCATCACTTGGTTGTGCTGACGTATGCTTCCAAAGATGACACAGCAGAATAATTAAAAACAGAGTTTTTGTTGTTGAATTGCCTTGTTCAAATGTTGCCTCTACTAACCACTTTATGTAGCCTTGGAGAAATGAATGCAATCTTTCTGCACATCAATATCCACACCTACAAAATGCAGATGATGAAAGTATTTGACTCATAGGGCTATTATTGATTTAATTAGTTAACACGAGCAAAGCTTGTAGAAAGCAACTGGCTCATAGTCAGCACTAGATAGATACCAGTGACTATTATTCTACCTGATAGACTACCGAGGAAATGTTAAGAATGGTATTTAAACTGAACGTTTATGAATATACGTAAATGTTTCTGTTTAATAATAAATGAAAAGAAGTAAGGTACAAAAAGGCCTGCAACAATGTGTAGAATAAGCAAAACATGGAAACTATACAGTGGAAATAACACACACACACACACACACACACACACACACGAAGGAAATATTCCAATTTGTTAGCTGTGGTCCCAACTTAGTACCCAACTTATTGGCAATGGTACTATTCCTCCCTTCTATAGTCTTTTACATTTTCTGAATTTTCTAAAATTCACTAGGAGTCTCAGCTTAATGGCTGCATCTCAGAAGTAGCTCATGACTCTGCCAAGATTCTTATCCCCATGATAGGATAAAAAGATGAGCTAAAGCTCCAGTGGCCACCATAATTCTGCCAGTATTTATTTTGGTCTCTGTAAGTCAGGCTGTTCACATTCTTTTTACATAGTTGTATTTAATTAGGACTTGGAGCCAGCCATAAAATGTGCATTAATTGTCTTTTATTTCATAAATGATGGCCAAAATAACAACCTTTGATAGGAACAGTTTGAGGGTGAGCACCATTTGGTCTGTTCATCTTCCAAGGCTCCCTGCCCCAAGCAAGAGATTTCTACGTGTTATCTCCTTTATCCTGGAGAATTACTAATCCTGTACTACCATATTAAGTACCAATTAAGCAGAGATTTGTCATTCCTGCTCGAGAACATTGAGCTGGGCTGTGGCTGCATATTTCACAGACTTCTGACAGAAATTATTTTAATTAGACTGCTGCTAGCAGCATTTAAAATAGTCTGTATGGCCAAAGAGAGGAAGAATGGCTCCTCAGCCAGATAATTTACTTATTTTTCTTTTTCACTCACCATAAATCTTAGGATTGTGGTTATTAAGCCTTTCGAAGGGGAAGGGGATAGTCAGGGAAAGAAATCAGCTAAACTTTATCTTACTTTAAATACCAGAGAAGAAAAATCCCCCACAGCTCTACTGAAAAAGACACTTTTAAAAGAGAAATGTGTTCAAGCAAAAACTGACACCAGTAAGATATTTTTACATTATGAATATCTAAAATGTTTTAAAAGGACTTTTATATATGAATATCTAACATGTTCTAAAAATGGACTTTTATATATAACTAACATGGTGGGGACCTTCCCTTTTCATCTTTATAAATTGGTACTCTTTTTGGTAATTGTGAGGTTAATCTGACAGTAAAAAACAAACTAAACAAATAACTAATCTGAACTCCACATTCAGTAGGTCTTGATTAACTCGACATAAGTTTTCCAATTGCAAAAGGACACATTTTATTTTGTGAACCCCATTTGCCAAGATGAGAAATTGTGTGAGTACAGTTTTTTCTTCTTTTAAAAATTAAAAGAAAAATTTAAGTATTTCTCCTCCCCATCTCCCCAGTCCTGATCAATACTCAGTTAATTAGAATACTAACTGGAGTGTATTATTCCAAATATCCTAATTTATTTAATTAGACCACATATATTTGAGTATGTATTCTAAAATTAGGCTATAATATTCAACTATGAAAATGTACATTTTTCCTTTGTGTTCTTCACTCACATATATAGCTCAATTTTCCTTCTATGAAGCAGTTACAACCCCGTCACTTTACTTTTACTGGAGTTTTAATGCTGTATGGTTCACTGGACAATTTTCCCACATGAAAGCCAACAAACTTCCAAACTACAGGATGAATTCAAAGACTGTAGGTACCACCCACTCTTGAAGAACAAGTTAAAAGACCCTCTATATACCCACCACTTACCATTACAAATGAAAAACATTAGAATCACATGATCAGATTTTAATGGAAAGATTCAAAGGAAAGGGAGAGCTGATTGGATGGAACACTACCAGATTGCTGCCCATGGACACCCAACAAACTTTAGTAAATCAGGAATGCACTTAGAGTCTCTCTTCAGCCTGGGTGGCTACTATACTCTTTTCATTAATCACTAAAAAAAAAAATTTTTTTTAAAGAGAAGACATGAAGATATGGCTGCATTTCTTAATGTAGAGCTTTAAAAACCGTAGCCTTTTGGAGCACCTGAATGGCTCAGTTGGTTAAACTCAGGTCCTGGGATAGAGCCCTGCCTCCGCTATCCATGCTTAGCAGGGAGTCAGGTTCTCTCTCTCTCTTTCCCTCTGCAGCTCCCCCTGCTTGTGCTCTCCTGTGCACTCTCCCTATCTCTCTCAAATAAACAATAAATAAAATCTTTAAAATTAAAAAAAGAAGAAGAAATGGTAGTCTTTGTAACTATTGGAAGATTTGTGTTTTTTTAAAAATTAGCTTAGGCGTACCTGGGGGGCTCAATCAGATATGTATTCAACTCTTAGTTTCGGCTCAGGGCCTGATATCAGGGTGGTGAAATTGAGCTTCCTGTCAAGCTCTGCACAGAGCGTGGAGACTACTTAAGATTCTCTCCTTCTCCCTCTGTTTTTTCCCCCTCAATCTCTCTCCCTTTCAGTTAGAACTACTATGGAATTGTGGGAACTCAAAGATGATTGACTACAAGTGAATGGAAAGTGCTGGGGAGGAAGGGATGGTGGCCACATCCACTGGAGGACCAGGCATGGTTCCCCACGCCACAGCTGTGTGAAGGTTCCACGAGCTACATTTGTATCTGGCAGCAGTGAGGAGATGGGCACGTGGCCAGGCAGAGATGGGGATGGAAGTGAAACCTGGCTCTTACTCGAAACAGTTATTGGCTAGGAATTAACAGTAATTGGGATGGTAATTAATTCAGTCTTTCTCAGACTTTCAAACTATTCAAATTGTTTAAGTCCAGTTCCCTCTCACGTAAGTTTGAATGGTTTTCATTTATAATTTGCTTTGTTTTCTGTTTATTGTGCTTCACAATTTTAATATTACAAACATAGCAAATACGCATAGGCTAACATAAAAGTTCCAGATGAGTGCTTAAAAGTTCATTTGTTGGTAAAATCTGGTGGAGAAAGGGTATGAACTTGCAATTCCAAAATGAGTTTCCGAGATGCTTTTCACCCCACCATTATCTTTTCCTTGCTGATACATGTTTTGTCTGGTGTTTTTTAAGACAGGCTAAGTCTACCTACACTGAGATGGGTCACATTCCTTGATGATCTGCCCAAGCACTGAGGAAACGACTTATCAGCTGCATTATCTCACATTCTGTTAGTCTGTTAGACTTACTTTCATCATGTGTAGATTCATATGGCCCTTGAAACTGAAGAACCAACCATATGTGGAAGACAGAAACATTTCCTTATCACCATAAAGTCAGGAAGAAACCATGAGGTTTCTCCTGAATGAATATCAGGTTCAGCAGCAGCAGCATCAACTAGAAACATGTGGAAGGGGGCGCTCAGGTGGCTTAGTGGGTTAAGCGTTTGCCTTTGGCCCCTGATCTCAGGGTCCTGGGATTGAACCCCATGTCGGGCTCCTTGCTCAATGGAGAGCTTGTAGTTCCTACTGCTTGTGTTCTGTGTGTGTGTGCATGTGTGTGTGTGTGAGAGAGAGAGAGTGTGTGTGTGTGTGTGTGTGAAATAAACAAGTAAAATCTTAAAAAACAAAACAAAGTCCTAGCTTTTTTGCCCCAAACCTGGTGAGCCAGAAACTCTGGGGATTGGGCCAGAAAACTATAGTTTCATAAGCCCTCCAGATGATTCTGATGCTAAAACCTGAGCACCACGGCTGTGGCCCACTTTGATGACACACTGGAATCCCATGGGGAGCTTTAAAAAGTCATGATGCCTGTGCTCACCACCAGCGGTGCTGATTTCATTGGTCTATGGCGTGGCCCCAGAATGCATTTTCTAGATGCTTGCTGGATGATTCAAATGTGCAATGAGGGTTGAAAACCACTGGAATCACCCAGACAAGAATGTCTCTTATTTCGTCTAACTCTTGGCAACAAGCGTTGATCGCCTGGGCACGTATCTTTCCATGAGCTGGAAAACTATTCTTTGTCCTCCTGCATTATTCTTATTGTCAAGGTTCCATAACATATCTATGAGCAAGGTTTGCTTTCCTTAGCACTTTTACTTTTTTAGCCCTTTGGCTTTTATAAAAGAGTTTGTTGTTTCCATCATAATCATACACTTAGCATCTTTAGGATTCTCAGTGCTTTTGTAGTTATCAACTGTGATGGGATTGATAATGTTTATCAAATGCCTCAAAATGAAATAGAGACACCAGACAGAACTTTTCCCACCATCTATTGGCTGTGGGTATCTTAACTGGCTTCCACTTTGGAGAATCATTTTGTTCCCATCTCAAATTTTTTTTTTCCATTAGATAAGCTACTTTACATGACTTATTTCTGTGTTTTCATGGGGAATTAAATTTAGGCAGGCCTATCCTACATTTAGGCACATCTACACACACATAGACCAACTCTCACCATAAGGCCCCCTGCACAAACTCCTTTGGTATTTAGTATCACACTCACTGATTGATCTATTTACCAAACACTTTTTTTTTTTTTAAGATTTTATTTATTTGATAGAGAGAAACATAACCAGAGGGGGAACACAAGCAGGGGGAGTGAGAGAGGGAGAAAGCAGGCTTCCCGCCGAGCAAGGAGCCCAATGTGGGACTAGATCCTGGGTCTCCAGGATCATGACCTGAGCCGAAGGCAGTCACTTAACCAACTGAGCCACCCAGGCGCCCCTACCAAACACTTTTTGAGTAGATACGCACATTGAATGAAACATTAAAGTGAAAGTTCTGTGTTACCCACGCCATGCATTATAGTTTAACAAATCTTAGATAACAACTACCCATTAGAGGACAGTGTGGTAGAAATTTCATCAAGGAAAAGTTGTCCATAGAGTGCATTCTAGAACTCTTACTCTTTAACTATGGTGGTAGGAGGTGTTGACCCCGAGAGTGGCAATATATGGGAGCACTATATGGGAGTAACCACTTTCCACTGCCACAAACTGGGTGGTGGGTTGGCAGTCCACTGTCTGACATACAGTCCCAATTCAACTCATCTGATATTTATCGAACATCTACCAAACATTCACTATGTGTCTTCTAATATAGAAGGCCAGGTACCATGTCCAAGTGGCCAAACTGTACTACAGAGAAAAGCTGTTAGTGATGGCCCCACTGAAGTGTGGCATCAAGCTTTCCAGTTTCCTGGGCAGCCATGTCCGCTTGACCATGCCTGGATTATTTGTGATAGGGGTTGCTGAGTACCATGTTAATAAATGCATTGTCTATTATATCCAGGTTTCACTCTGTGTGGACTAAAGAAAAGGAGAGATTTTTTTTATGAAAGGATTTATTCACTTGCTAATGGTCCAATGAGATTTGGGGAATGTGTGCTCTCTGACTCTCCTTTCTGGTGAAAAGTCAAGAAAATGCATGTGGGAAGATTACAGTCTGAATTAATATTGTGACTCCCTTCCGCACCCTCCCCCCAAACCCACAGGCTTTTCCAGCGAAGTGGCACTCCTTGGTCATCTCTGGAGGTTAAGGTTCACTCGGTGGTGGTTCCCGACCATGTCTCGGCTTTTGGAAGATACAGATTGATTGTGTTGGGGTGCCCAGCGTTTCCAGATACCCCCCACCCTCCAAGCCCTGCGTTGTTAACACCGCTGAACCGTAGGGCAGGCGGCCAGTGCAGAGCTGGGGAGGCAGGGGTGGAGGTGGGGAATTGTGGCCAGGAGGAAATAAGAGCAAATTCCTCCAAAACGATCTGACAGGAAATGACAGAGTATCGGCCCCCATTCCGCCCCACTTGGCCTCCGCTCAGAGAGGGAGCGAGCCGGCCAAAGGGAGAAGTCCTTCCAATCACGGAGCCATGCCAGAGCGCAGTAGGTGAGGATGATGAAATAATAAAGCATTTCCCGTGTGTGTTTTTCATTAGGCCTGTTTTGTTTTTCTTCCAAGTGCTGGGGAAACAGAACAGAAGCCCCGCTTCAGGCAGCGCCGCAGCGGACGCCTCCCCGGGGAATAGCAGCTGCACAAATAGGGGGGGAGCCCTCTGTGGAATTGGTTCCAACACCTTCCTAATGGAAATAATGATTTGTAAAGCCCTCTTTATACCCCTTGCTACATAATTAGTAGCCCAAAGAGCAAAAGATTAAAAACGCTGTTCCTACTCCCAGCATTTTTGAAAGATTTGGCAAAACATAAAATGCTCTGTTCCGAGAGCCCAACAGGTAGAGATCTTTGTACAGAGCCAGCCTCGGCGGGGGAGGGGCTGCTCCTTGAATCACTCAACACTTATTACGTAAAAATTAACTGGCTTGATATCAATTAGTGAGAATTTGTTAGCAGACATACCCAAAGGGACCTCCCCCTCACCCAATTTGGTAGTTTTTATGGAAAATATCTAAATACCCGTCATCCAAGCTAACTTACATAGTGTTAAGTGTCACAAGTGTGTTGGACTCCTTTATGGGGTGTGTGTGTGTGTGTGTGTGTGTGTGTGTGCGCGCGCTCGCCCCTGTGTTTAAGGCCAGCACTAAACATCAATTTTTACCCATCTCCTGAGAAGATAATTAAGAGGAAGCTCAAAAGGAGGCTGGCTGGAACATTCTCTCCAGCCCGAAGAAATAACCAATCCAAAATGCCTGTTGTTAAATGGGTCATAAAAGCACTGGGAAATCAATATTTGACTTTCTGTTTCGGGAATGGTGGCTGTGACATGCAGTTTTAGATCAATCTGTAATCGTCACTGAGCCCCGAGACCCAAATAATTCCTGTGTTAACTCTGGACACTTTGAACCTGGAAATCTCACTTGTTTATCTTTTTATAAGTAATTGCCCCCTTCACTCCATCCCAGTCCTGAGTATCCCCTGGAAAATAAACTGTGTGGTAAATAAAATAAGGACTCATTTTATTAAATATCTAGGAGAAGCGTTTGGTGACCTGAAAATGTAATTAAACCTCTAAATAAGCAGATTACTGGCTGAAAAGCGAGATTGATAGATGAGTCCCTTCAGCCAAAAGGGATTGCTTAATGGACTGAGCAACAGTCTTGGACTCTTTCCACCTTGGAATCACAGGTCCAGAGTCAGGCAGGCTCCACTCCACCATTTCCCCTGCTAAGATAAATGAAGCTCTGCCAGGCCTCTGCGAGGAGAGCCCAGAGGTGAGACCCCAGGCTCCATTAGACACACAGATGTGTGATACTCCTTGTAAAAATAGCCAGAGACGCCCAGAACAGTGTTTCTAAGGATTCCTCCTGACTTACTATTTAAAACGCCAGAAGAATTTACTAGTCTCAGAAGGTTAAATTTATTTCTAGCTTTTAAAAAGAAGATATTAATTGCAAAATAAAGAGCTGAAAGTGAACTTAAAGCCTCAGTAGGACAAAATAAGCGAAGATAATGAAAGTTATACCTGTTGTAATTGTTCTCATACCATCCCTCCCGAAATAGAGGCCAGATTCTAGCTTTCTGATTGGCAAGTCTGACAAACTCTCTGCCTCTGAGCATTTTAATCTTTTTTTTTTAACCGAAGGTGGCCTTGGTGAAGTTTTGGTAGTTTAAATTTTGGCCGCAGGTCTAGGAAGTTGATATATTTCAAGTTTAAATATTTGGAACATTTCAGATTTATCATCTTGGTTTTCTGCTTTGTTTAATTTATAAACTGAAATTAAATGAGCCATTCCCCATAGTGCTGTGTGACACTTCCAGAAATTGACAATGTCAAAACATAATGTCTTTTCTTTGATACTGATAGGGGTTCTGTAACCTAAGTGATCGATGCAATTTATCATAAGATAGAAGTAGCATCTCGGACTCTGGAGAAGATCGACCAATTGCAGCTATCTTATTTTGCTGTTGTTGGTCATCGGGGCTTCTGCTGTCTTGACTAAAGATCAGTCCTTAAGCCAGTATCTCACCGGCACACTCGTTCCCAGTATGAGTGGGTCCATGACATTTACCTTCAACTCAGAGAAGATAACCTAATGGATACCCCTTGATGAAACACAGTTTTCTGATTTATTTTTGCAGATCATGGCATCATTGTCTCTCAAACTACAAAAGCTAAAATTTTGTCCTCACTTTGAGAAGGGAGCAATGGTGGAGTCCCTATCCCCATCTAAATCCATGAAAGACCCATGGTGGAGGTCATGACCACTTTAGCTAATGAATAAACTGTAGTTGACTTCTTGGTGATGGTATGTGTTGTGAAAAAATATATCTAAGACATACAGGCCATTGAGTCATGTACTCAATCTGGAATGGAACAAAGAATTACTTTTATTTCAAAGTCAATTTATCTTCCCAGAGCTCATCATCAGTCAGATGAGTATTTCCCAGAGCACCTCAATCTTGTTGGATTGGAGTAATTCCTCCTTCATTTAGCTCCCCATGGGCCCATCTTATTCATCTTGGTTCTGTGTTCTGTACCTTATTCCATTATGAACTATGAGGGAATGCCCTGACTCTAGAATTAACTTAAGAACGATCAATTTCTAGAGTAGGTACAAGAGTCAGTGGTCTTAACTTCAGTAAGTGTTCCAGAACATTTGTGGGATGTACTCATATCCCTGATATTTGTACTGAATGTAGACCCAGCAAGGCTGGTGGTGAAGTTACCTTTAAAAATAAATGACC